>FJOG01000009.1:827770-857822 GCA_900073065.1 Phialocephala subalpina
TTCAATTCAACCTGTATCAGATGCAACATACAGAGTGCGTCCACGTCGCATCGACCACATCCGAGTCTTTCCCTGTGGTTTCAACAAAGAACTTCACAGGGATGGCAGAGTCAACCTTCTTGACCAGAACCTTCAGCGACCAAGGTGTACGACTCCGTTTGCGCAAGGAACCTCGAACCCTCTTACGGAAGCGTGGACCAGCTGATGACAACTACGAGCCACGGACCTACAACAAAAGTACCAATCGAAGTCAGAGCAACGGTGGAGATCGACAACCTGTAACAAGTCCTGAATCTCAAGATTCCAACAGCCAAACCGAGCAGTCAGATGTAATGACAGCACATTCCCATCCCTTCGACCAGCGACTAGGACTACAGCAACGCCAATACTCCGAGCAGTCTTCTACAACATACTCGAGCAACTCATATGAAGACTCGATGAAACGACCTCGAACTGGATCTGATCAGAGCCAAGCTTCGTCCTTTGGCCATCAAAACCAAGTAATCGAGAGTCGGGACTACAGCGGACGCACCTATGCGGACTCTCCAGCAAATTACAACACATACGGCTCACAGCTGTCGCAGAACCCAAATTACTTCACAGCAGGATTTTCACCCACTCAGACCAGGGACTACAGAGAGAACCAATTCATGATGCCAAAGCTCAATACCCAGATGGGAAACGCCTCAACTTTCGATCATAGATCGCCTAGCTCGTCCTACTTTCCACCTCAAGTACAAAGCTACCAGTCACCTGTTCAACAGGGACACTTCTCATCTCATATGATGCCGACACCGGGAACACAACGTTCGCAATATGCTCAAAATGCACTGGCGGAGCTGGGACTAAGCAGGCCGCAAAGTACCTCTACATTGGGAGGTATGAGCACCATGGGCCCTCCAATGAGCAGCATGAGAACATCGACACAAATGGGCAATTCTTTACCACAATTACCATTTAGAAGAGAGTCCTTCCAAAGCTTCTCGGACGTCAATCAGAATTTGTCCGCAGGTGTTCCAGCAATCTATCCTGTCCGTACGGCATCCAGCAATCCGGGCGAGTCACCATCAGTGGAAGGTCATTATTGAGATTCTGCAAAAACAACAATTCATTGGAGATACCCCTGGAGGCTGCGACGGCGCATATTATCTTTCATGCTGGAGACTGGCGTTTTCGATTCAAAAGTGTTTTCATTCTGCTCGAGGATTCCTCGTTGTATTTTTTAGGGCCTGCACACAGTCACCAACACAGCTTGTTTCATTGGATGGAAAGGATTTGGGTACATACATTCATAGGGAGCGTCTAGAGTCGCATGCCATTTGGGGTCAAGATGGTGGTGGATTGTAGGGCACAGCACAGCGTCGGGCGTTGGGATGGGCATGCATTACACATACTTTCGTTCGCTTTTTCATTATAGAGGGTGGGTTTCATTTGTCTTTGACTGGTATACCCCTGGGAGGCTTGACACTGTACTTTGTACTTTAGGGTAGGAGAGCACTTAGCTATCCTGGCATGGATAGATGATATCACTTGGCTGACTTTGCGAAAAATGTTCAACAGAATGAGGTCTTTCATACATGTTGATCGCTACATCATTGCCAGTCATCAATACGACAGCTCATTCCCAGGATTTACTTACCTCACAAGTATTTTCCCTTTGACATATCGGTACAACCTTCCAAGGGTCCAAGAAAGCCTAAATTTAGTTCCCGAAATGTGGCGTCTGTTCGTGCGGGAGAGATCTGCAGCGGGCGTTTTGGGGGCCCGAACCTGGAACTGTCCGCAGCGGATATTGTCCACTTTGGAAATAAGCTTGTTGATCCCTGGCATTTCCCCCCGAGATACGAGTGTGCTCTTTTGCTTCTTTTCATCGATTGTTCTTCTTCTGTTTGAGCGAATAATTGAGTTGTGTCTGATGTCAGAAAATGCGATGATTGCGAGGTTCAATTCAGGGATGCAAGCAAGGTGTGACGAACTCGGAATGGAGGCAGGTTGTACTAAGTGAGAGCTAATTGGTAGCTCGTTGCGAAGGTAAGCAGTAACCAAAGTTAAAATTTACCCCCATCCTTCTCTTCTCAACTTCCCCCTCAATTCATTTCAATTCATTTCATTTCAAGTATCTCTCTCGCGTCTCGGTCGGCATTTTCCTTCTCTTCAACCCCACGTCAAAGTGGGGAAGACAACAACAAAAAGCAGCTAAAATGTCACTCTCACGCCGTACCACGTACTCCCTCCCCGCCATCAAAAAGTACCTCACACACATCATTCATCCATCGCATCACACGACATCTCTGCTGCAGAATACTTCGAAAAAGGAATGGGTGACCTCCTCAGATGCGTTGAAAGCGTTGACGACGCTGCAAAAATACCAGCAAGCTAAAATCCCGTTCTCGAATCTGTATTTGCATTACAGTCATCATCATCTGGGAACGCTTGAGCCGGCTAAGTTGTATGAGTATATTGTTGATAGTGGAGGGATTGCAAAAGAGGGGGGGATCGACGCGTCCATCCTTAGTCAAAAATCTCAAGATGTGTTGAGGGAGCTGAAATGGAGGAATGCAACGGAGCGAGAAAAGAGGTGGGGAGGTAGGGGACCGGAAGGAGGGAGAGGGGGAAGTTGTACGTTGAACAACGGATTCTTTGGCACCATGATGCGAAGCTTGAATCTTTCCGTGAAGAGCACAGGTGCCCGCGTCGCTCTCTCAGTGTCCGGCGGTCCAAAAGGAATTTACGCAGGCTGGAATCACCTCGTCAACTTGGTTCTTTTTGACGGAAAACGCTATCTTGTTGATGTAGGATTCGGAGGAAATGGTCCCACTGCACCGATTTTGCTGCAAGATGGGAACGAGCAGCCTTGGGGCGTGACGGGTGATAGGATTCGGGTTATTTGGAAGGGGATTGCGGAGTATGAAACTCCAGGTGAAAAATGCTGGGTTCTTCAACACCGCAGGGAAGGAAATGATTGGGACGACATCTACTGCTTCACTGAAATCGAATTCACGCCGGTGGATGTGGCGGTTATGAATTGGAAGACAACGAGAGATCTAAGAGGGAGCTTTTTTAATTATATGGTGATCTGTGTGAGGAATGTGATGGAGGGGGAGGATGTTGTTGGTACGATTATTTTGAAGGATGGAAAGGTGAAGAGTAGGATACGAGGGAATAACGAGACGTTGAGGGTGTGTAAGAGTGAGGTTGACAGGTGGGAGGCGTTGGAGGAGTATTTTGGAATTGTGCTTGGGGAGCAGGAGAGGATGGGTATCAAAGGGATGGTTACTGAGCTGAAGGGAGGTCCGGAAGATGAATGAGAGACGACGTGCACCAGAGCATTCTCAAGTGATTTGTTAGACGCCGACAGGTCTGAGACGATGGCAGTCTAGAGGTTGGGATTTTTGAGGGTATCGACTGAATATTACTCAAACAGAAGCAAACAGGTAAATGGCCTGCAGCCTGATACTTGTACTGTACATACGCAGACATTCGCGTTCCAGCCCCTATTTCATGCCATAGCAGTTCGCCAAACACGCCATACCGAGCCCTAGAATGCGTCTCGCGTTTTGAAGAGAAGAATATCCCAAACGCCATGGTCGCCCTCTCTTCTGATCGCAAATGCTATAACCTAATAAATATTCTTACTCGTCCTCGTCGAAATCAGCGTCAGCCTCCAGGTCCCCTGGTATTGGTGCATCTTCCATTTCTTCGTCGTCATCCTCTGTCAATGGTCCCTTGCCTTTTCCGAAGCCCGGCTTGCCTTCTAGTGGAGGCTTACCAAGTCCTTGGCCCTTCCCTCGTACCTCTCTTCTTTTCTTCATCGAAGGTGTGGACTCGAAGACGATCGCATCCTCGGTGACTTCTTCATCTTCATCTCCTTCATCCTCGAACTCCTCGTCAACTTCTTCTTCCTCCTCTTCGTCGCCGAGCAGTACTTCGTTGCCTAGTTTACTTCTCTGCTTCAATAGCTTTGGTGGTAACCCTGGACCACTATCAGCATTGCCAAAGTCACTCTTCTTCGTCCCCTTCGGCCACCGACCTGGCCCTCGGCCTGTGCCACCACTTTTCCTCCTAGATGAGCTTGTTCTCGGTCGAGCTGCAGAACTTCGTCGCGAGGAGCTACCGGAGGCGCGTTTGGGTTTTGGTCGAGACCCCGAGATTGGTAACCTCGATCGCGAAGGCGCGGGTCGGGCAGCGGTTCGAGGTGTGCCGCTTTTCTTGGAGCCGGGTAGTGGAGGGAATACTTCGAAGCGTGTTGCGGGGATGGTGCCAGCAGCCTCAAAATACGAAAGCTTCTTGGAGACACCATTGATCTTCTTGGAGGGCGAACCGATCGAATCTCCATTGGGGGTGCCGACTTTGATAAGTTCTCCGGATTCTGTGGTTAGCTTGCCGAGAGACTCGGTTACCGCTTCGGTATCGCCGTTAAAGGTCTCGAAATCACGTTTGCTTGTTTTCGACAACATCGTATCTGATGGGCTGAGGTCATCTTCGTCATCCTCCCGTGGTGCGACAGTGTTGAGAGGAGGTCCATGTTCAAATGCCGAAGCATTTCCTCGTCCCATGATGTACGGCGTCCATACCAGACCTTTCGGGTTGAGCCTCGCATAGTCTTTTGATTCGTGTTGTCGAATCACTTCGCGGTAGTAGTCTGTCGTGAGTTTGAATGCATACGTACCGGTAGTGTGATCACGTATCAAAGATCCTAGGGCATCCAATGCCGAGATCACATCATCAGGAGTCAGACCCATGTCGTCTGAGATTTGGCGGATGCTGGGTATCTTATCTCCAGGCTTGAAGTCCTTCAGGTAGTAACACAACACCAGGCGCCAGTAGTTTCGATACGAAACCAATCCCATGTCGGAAAGAGGTTTTTCTGGCGAGCCCGTTTTCTTTTCAACTCTGGTTAAGAGGTAGGAAAAGTCAATGAGCAGGTGACCATAACCTTTCCTTTGGTGGATTGGAAGAACCAGAATACACGAGACATTGTTTAGACTGCTCGGGCGCTTTTCTTTTGAAAAGTATCCGACGAAGTGACAGCCTAATTCGTCATATTCCGTCATGACATAGAACAGGAAAGGCTCAACATCGTAGTAAAGGGTTTTCGAGCCCAAGAACAACTTGGCCAGAAGACACAAGTTTTGGCAATAAAGTGGGTTCTTGCGACCATCAACCTCAAAAATCATGATTTTGCCATCTCGATATATCTCGTCGCCTGGAGGATGCTTCCAAGGGCATTTGGTTTTATGCCGCCAAGCAACAATATCCGACTCCATATACTTCAGGCAAAATTCGCATATGAATAGGGCCTTGTTCCGACTGTACTCCTCGGGATATGGTGCGGCATACCAAATATCAATCTGATATTGACCGAACTCAATGTACTCAATCTGACTGGCGGGACCGGACACTTTGCGAGGTTTCTTGACACCAGAAGTAGCAGCAGCTTCAGCGGCTGCGGCGACACGCGTTTTCCAGTCTTCTTCGGCTTTTTGTCTTGCTTCGTCAAAGTGTCGACGGTGTTCTGGTTTCGGCAAGGTCAACGAGGTATCCGCTTCTGCATCTTTCAGAATCCCTCCATATGGTTTAGACTTGAGCTCGTCCACTTCCTTGTCGTGTAGGGAATAGAATGGTTGAGAGTAGCTTGAGGGAACGAACGTGGATGGTGCTGTCGTTGAGCGTGCTGCAGATACCGCGCGACGTGCGCTGCTCTTCTTCTTTGGCTTCGGTGGTTGTGATAGAACGCGACGAAGCTCTGCTGCGTCTACGCGAAAGGCGATCTTTATGCTGGTAGATGTCTTCTCGAGGATGTTGACGTGAGCCTTGGCAGACTTTGGGCGAAGCGATCTCGAGGATCGAGGAGTTATTGGAACCTCCTTTTTGCTATTGCCATTTGTTAGAAGTCCGTTAGCTTTTTCAGATTGATCAATATCCATGCGATCCGGGTCTCTTCCATCAGAGGCCAGCGCTTTGGGATGACTTGAACTGCTACCCTTGTCACGGGTTCTTGTTCTTGGCGCAGGAGTTTCTTCAACATCTGCATCTCCACCAGAAGTCTTTCTTTTCCGCAGAAGTCGCGAACCATCCATTGGATCGTCCGGTGCAATCAGCTGATTGAAGACTGAATGTGAGTCTGGCTTGATAGCGCCACGTTGGGAAGGCAAGAGATCTCCGGCAATTCTGTCTCGTGATATGCGTCGTGCTGCAGCATCTAAAGGCTCCTCCTCTTCTTCTTCAACCTCTACTTCTGGACCTGTAGGAACAAGTTTGTTCGAGACACAATCTGGGCAGTACCAATTGTCGGCTTCTGTGAAAAGTCGTTAGCATATAAAGCCCCACGCGACGCGACTTAGATCCTCACCTTCGTCACTTTTGAGGGCTTCGGCATTACGCGCGCATTGCCGATGAGCTACAGCCTTGTCAGCCTCGTAAGATATAAATTCTCGTGTAAACAAACCATTGTCACCACAAACACCACAAGCCAAATACAACTCAAACTCCTCGCTTGGGTCATTCTCCTCATCTTGTTGGCAAAATCTATAACAATCATCAGAGATAAGTCTCAGCTAACATAATTGGCAATACTCACATGCATCGATTGGGATTCGCAGGTTCTTCTTCGTCTTCTTCGGCGGCGGCCTCCCATTCGACCTCAACTTCTGCATCCGACGAACCTTTGGACTCGTCGTCGTCCTCGCCGCTAGCAACACTTGCATCGTCGTCTTCATCTGATACAGACTCCGCGTCTTCATCGTCGTCCTCTAAAAGGCCAGGTTGTATTTTCACAGCTCCAACACCCTCAGCATCTTCGTCCTCGTCCTCGTCTTCCTCTTCGCTTTCGTCTTCGTCATTGTTCGGCGCCGAGTCCATCATCTCGTCCTCATCCTCTCCCTCGGCGTCCTCGTCCGAAAGCATTTCCTCGTCTTCTTCTCCGCCATCTTCACTCGGCTCTCCCAACATGCCGTTATGAAGCTGGTTGTTCGCTGCAAACTCGGCGTCTTGTTCTGCCATTATATCTGCTGCTAGCTCATCGTCCTCCTCGAACTCAGCATCCTCCTCAGACGTCGCCATGCTGTGCTGGAGCTCCTCCTCCATGAGCACCGCTGCAGCCATATTCTAGGTTTTTCTTCTCATCCGTATTGAGCGTATGATGGTTTAGGATAGTTTGCTTGCGCGAAATTTGTTCTAAACGCGAAAAGTTACGGTCGTATTGGGACGTGGACTATGCGCGAACTCGAGTCCAGCCAGACACAGTGGGTGTATAATCTATATTCGACTTGGATGATGTTCTCTGGCCGTCTGCCTATCGCCTTCAGTATTCTGAATGTGGGTTTCGAGTAGTTGTGGATTAAATGAGAAAATCTAGAGATGGACGGGGATAGTGTGTGTGGGGAAAATGAGGTCCAACGCGCGATTCAAAGTCCCAACTCGGGCAGGACAATTGAAGACACGATAAAATAGAAAGCATATAGCCTTCCGACGCGTAGATCAAGCTTGAATTGAGTCAGAATCTTGTCGTGGAGTTGTAATATCGCCTCCTTGCTCAGCGCAAGTGCAGAAGTGTCGTCGCGGAGAGTCACGTGTGAGGCTCACAAAGTCTCAAGCCTCAGGCTCCGAAGTCTTTCCAACGTCGCGAAGGCTTGACACTTCAATCGAAACCCCAGCAACAGCAACAGCAAAGTATGAGCAGGTCTGCGACCGCGATTGGAGTAAGAGATGCTGATGAACTTCAGGATTGAGCCACAACTGCCACGATGGGGGTCCCTTTCGAAGCTCTTATTCCCTATGGGATCATGCTCGCCGTCAGTACACCCCCTCTCGAACCACACACCACGACATCCAAGAGTCAACGAGAGCCAATGCTGACATATACAGATGTTCGGTGTGACCGGAGCAGGACTTTCGAAGATTAGACACATGCAGAACGGTGGAAAGCGAGGACGACACTCGGTTGATCAATGGGACAGAGTGAGTCTAGCCTTCACGGATTCTCCAATCTCTGTGGAACAGAAGTGCTAACATACTTCTAGCAAATAAACTTTCGATCTCGAATGCGCTTCCTTCGGTACTGACATAGCCACAGTGATGGATCGTGATCGGAGGTTGACAGGATTCTTGAGAGGACAAACGGACAACCCGATCGCACCCACCGGATTCGAGCTGAACAATCCATGGAGGGTAGGTCATGCCATTTTAATTGGAAGGATTGCGGCTAATGTGATTTTCACAGCTCGAGAAGCGCATCATCTAGACTGGGAGATAGTCCTCACAATTGTACATATGTCTAGGAAAGGAATGCAATGGTTAGAAGCCAATCACAAAACCTCATCGAGTGGCACAATATGGACAAAGCATATGTAGTGGTCTTCAGAGGGCATGTCGTCAATCGTGCCATACCACCAGTTACCAACACCGCGGACAATCCGTTTCACAGGAATTTTGGGGTAGGAAAGAAATGGCCACCAGTCTGGAATCGCAGCTCGCCCAACTGGAAAAGTTCATATCATCAGATTGGTTGGAAGTCCCAGCGAAGAACCAGCGTTCTTTGATTTCAACCCCTTTTGAAATACTGTCTCAGCATTTTTTGTCCATATCGTCTGTGTCTCAATATTTTCGTATCTTGCGTGATATCCATCACTGTGCACTTAACGTTCGGTTCTATTTATATGATTTTATAGCTGCTTGGCTGTCCAAAGTATGTTTTATGTCACATAAATCTTCTTCGAAACTTTTGCTAACTTCGGTCATCTTTCGGACATTCGGCTAGCCTCAAAGTCCACCGTTTTGACAGACAATGAATGGAGTCCAGATTGCTTTCGTCCTCTGCGCGCACCACCTAGGACATGAAGCCCAAGTGCCGGTCCACATCTGAATCCTACTTGCTTCGATCAAGATTTCCCTCTGCCCGAAGAAAGTATGCCCGTCAGCAGAAATGCTAAATTTTCCTCGCTTATCAAGACAATCAAGTCACTCGCGAAATTTGGCCATGAGGAAAATGGTGGAACATCGAACAAGAAATTGATACAAGAAGTTCATCTACATACGCCAATCAAGTCTACATAATACAGCCCCCTCCGCCCAATACCGAATCCCCGACCCAAGACCAGATACTTAAGAGCTCTCGTCAACCATTCTCTTCGCCCATGCAAGCCCGCCTTCTCGCTTATTGTTGTTCTTCCCCTTCTTAGCAGTCGCGGCAGTCGTCGACGCAGAGGCAGCAGCAGCTGTGGCTGTAGCTTTCGATCCCTTGCCCGCTTTGGTTGTCGCGGCCGTGGTTGCGGCGGCTGCGGCAGCTCCACCCGAGATGTCAACAGCAGGGGTTTGAACGGCTGCGGCCTTTGAGGTGATCGAGAGACCAGCGAGAGCATCAGCAGCTTTGGCGTTGGCGAGACCGGTATCAGATCCAGCGTTTTGGTTGGCAGTAATGGCGGCACCGAGATCGGCTTGGTTGTGCTCGATCTGCGCGTTGATACCCTCAAGAGTCTGAGCAGTTGAGACTGTGAGGAATGTCAGCACAAGCTCGAGTGAAGCCGTTGATAATGAGGTGATGAAATTAGGCAGAGATGGGAGAGGCAAGTTTGAATGAGATTCGATTATGCTTCTAATACATTATTGTGAAGAACAGGGTATCTTGACTCGAATCATGCAAGGACTGAAAGCTATATCAAAAGGTCTACCCACTTGTGCTGGCGACGTTGGTCTTGGCGGTGGTGTCGGTCTGTTGAACAGCGAAGCAGCCACCGAATGGTCCTGCGAGAGCGTTGTTGCGGCATCGGACAGTGCAGACGTTGCCGGTGGATGCTCCTTGGCAGTTGAGGGTTGATGGCATGGTGACAGTCATGTTGAAGTCCTGGAATTTGGCTTGAGAGAAACCGTTGACACCTGGAACGTTGTTGGTGACGGTCAGGTTGGTCTGTCCAGTGGCCAGAGAGTTTCCGGTCTCGTCTAAATCGCAGACGTATGGCCCAGCTCCATCTGCGTTGACCTAATCTTCGTAAGTATATTGATCCTAGTTGTTGAGGATGTGACTGACTTGATGGATGGTGACAGTCAACTGCGAGCCTGCCTTAACTTGGGTCACGGCTCCTGCTGCCAGAGCGTTCTCAGTGTTCTCGCCGACATCAATGTTACCAGTCAACTCGGTACGCCCACACTCATTGACGATGTTGGCGGCGATCTCTGCATCTCGGATGAGGGTTGCGTCTTGCTGGCAAGGACTGATGGTTGTGCAATTTCTCGGAAGGTTTGGATCAACCTGGAAGCCGACACTAGCAGGAGAACCAGCGATGCCCTATAATCCTGTCAGTACGACCCAGCTCCATTCGCCATCCAAGATAACTAACCTGGGCGTTCAAAATCTGACCGTGAGCATTGACAAGGGACAGCAGAGCTGCACTGTACAAGATGGATGAAAGCATTTTGATATAAAAAAGGTGTCCAGCACAAAAAGCAATGAATGAATGGATGGCAATTAGAATGTAATGGAATCGCCCGGATCCTGAAGAGAGAGAAGAGAAGAGAATTATCGAATGAATCGAGATGTCGGAAAGAAATCAGGAGAGGCGGCCCCAAGAACTTTAAAGTCTCGCAAGAACCTGAGGATACACAACAGTTCCTGTCAACGCCAACCCCCGAGCATTGGCCGTGGAGCAACACCCGTTGCAAAGGTGGTGGATCTCAAGGCCGTCATCTCCTAGAGACATGCCACTTTCTAGGGATGTCCACTGACTGAAAACAATCGAGAAACAATTCGCAAGATTCCCTGCTCATGCCAGCGCCTTACAGCCGCCAATTATCAGATCATCGGATGGCAGATTGTAGCCTCTCTGGCCTGGAAGCTGGGTTGGATCTGATACGCAGCAGGGTTGCTAGCCGCATTCCGCCTTCAAGCAGTTATTCCCGCGACAGAGCAACGTATGACCCGCCGCCAAGCCCTTCTAGGGATCGTGCAAACTCAAATAATCAGGCCAGAAAGGACGGCGGTGAAACGAGAGGCAAAGCGAAAGGCTACGAAGTCGATGTTTGATCCGTTTCTGAGTTGAGGTTTTGAAGCATTTGCCGTTGGAGGTAAGTGGAGACGAGGTGGGTCACCCGAGAGTGGTAAGCCGGATCCTTAAGAGCACGACCCCTGAATTAAGCGACATGGGGGACGTGGATCGAGAAGGTGCAGCCGGACAAGCTTTTATAATTTAGCCTAAGGTTATTTCGACCAGATCGATGCTCGTTAGACTATCATAAGAATTATCATGTAAGCCTCTGGAAAAACTTCAGATGTTGAAACTCATGGAAAGTCTAAGCCACCATCGGCGCTTACTTTGTACAGAAGTCACAAGATCCATTAGAATTTTCGGCGACAACAATGGAATAGAAATCAAACAATAAACTTTCGAGAAACGAGGTACATCTGCTTCTTGATGACAAAGGCAACCTGGGTTGTTTGTCTTCGCAACGGTCCCGCGGAATTGTTTCCTCATCCTCTCGCGATGTTTGCCGGCAGCGGACGAGCGAGAACCCAGAAGCGTCATCGTCCAGTACTGTATGCATAGCTTAATTTTAGAGTTGTGTCTCCCTGTATTAGAACTGGGTTTGAGTTTGGTGGAGCGCCAAGAAGGACCAAGAGTTGTTGACCCTCAATGCACGAACATCTGAAAACTTCAAAACTGAGCCTGAGAATCCACCTGTTCTGCATCCAATTACAGTCGGATTGCGACGCATTGACTTGAAGAACTTTCTCCGATAGTCAACTTGATGAAGGCTTAGGTAAAATTTTATACCAAGAGATAGTTGTGCATTTCCCAACACCTCAAGATCGCAATTTCCCCCTATAAGACTTGAAAGAGCTTGAGAAAACGATAACACCAAGCCTTAGTCGTCGTCTCTAGGTAAGCAGATCTTACATGCGGCTTCTAGAGTTATTTTGCTGACACAAAGCCAAGTCTGGCTCTCGTGGGTCTCATCCTACCTCTTGAGAGGCAAGTGACTCGCGAAGTTTAACTGTTTGAGCCGCGATTGTTCTCGAAGCCCCTTGCCATGAGGCTTAACGAACTGACGTGCATGGCAGCAAGGACCACCTAGCGCTCGTGTCACCAACAAGATTTCACGAACAAACGGTGGTCCTGACAAGGATGCTTTCCCAAATAGCATTAATTTCCGCGATCTTCACCAGGATCTCCCAGCCCCTTCCGTCATGCATCCAGCAAGCTTCCTCGCCTAACACGACATCCTTACTCGCAACTGCTCGAGCTCGCGCCCACGTTCCACACCTCCTTTCGGCCGAACTTCCTAACAAAACCACCGTGTCCGTCCTCACGACCGAGAAGGAGCCACCTGATCAAAGATAAGATGAAACGCGTAAACTTCAGTCAGCCATAAGGCATCTGAGCTCAAGGCTGGGCGACTGCAAGAGCCCAATGGCAGAATCATGGCATTTCGATGAGCAAAATTCCTGCATCACGGCTTCTGCTTAGGATGTCTATCCCTATGTGACGGCAGGATGGTAGTTATGGAGTTTTTGATCGAGGTCTCTGTGTCCTTCCCATTCCAAGACTGAAGTCACGAATTCCGATTGGGACATTAATTCAAGGGGGCAGCCATGGTTGCATGCCAAGAGGTAAAGCGCTCCTTCCCTCTTGACCAAGACTCACAGTCGTATTTTTCGAATGCTTTGGTTTTCCAACGCAGGTTCCTTCTCCCTCCGCTTCGGGCCCCCTTTGCTGTTTCTGGTGCTGAACTGCAGGCGTTTCGAGATTACTCTACATTAAGATTCTCCTGTCCAAGTAGTGGGTTCAATGTTGAATAAAGTTCTTTTGTTTTCCAAAGAAGTCTCTACCACCACTCAAAATTGGAAAGGCTGGGGGAATTTTGGTGTTCTCCAAAGCATATGGCATTGGATCAGTTGATGAACTCAAGTTCACTTCACATCACGTCGAGCATTGAACGACTTGAGAAGTACTGCAAATTCGAGAACAACGGCAGCGACCCACGGAATTGCCCGATTGCGAAATGGATTGGAGATACTGTAACTAGAGTATGGACGACAGAAATGATGCGCGGCATATCAATTCAGCACACATCCTTGGCTGTCACTTCTCGAAGTCAAATTTCTATAGCTTCCAGAACATCCGGACTTCATGAAAGGGACTGCGATATTTCACTTCGTCAGCCACCTCAGAGCCCGCGCATTAGTACAGCCTCCATTCACAAAGCCTAAGTGAATGAAGATCTATTCGACTCAAAGACCGGAAATGGAAGACCCGCCATCCATTTTCTTGAAATTCCGAGTAGAAAATCGTTCTATCCCTTTATCTAAGCGTGATCCAGAAATCTACATATCCAGAGCTCAATCTTCATTGGCCCCCAATCCGTGTTCACCATTCCGAAGACGATCGTTCGCTAATCAAAATTACAATACTTGTACTGATTGTAATATGGCATCTCAAGGAGCAGGAATGAGATGGAGATGGATCGCAGTCATACTGAACGGCCAGAAGGACGAAGATCGCTGTGTATCGAAGTCCAGGTTAACGAGAACAAGGAAGCCACTAGACCCAAGCTCGACGAGATCTTCCTGAAGTCGAACATTGCCGAGCTCGTTGAGGATTTGCTGATCAAGGACACAGCATCTGAAGCAAAGAAGAATGCCGGGATCTCTATGAATCCATTCATCCACAAGATTTTCTCGGCTCTAGTACACTGCTATAATCTGCTGACCAGCAAACATGGTTCTCTAGCAATTCATTTGCCAACAGAATCGAAACTCGAGCCTCAAACGACAGCCGCCGCTATTCAGAATCGGAAGCAAGCATCGGAGAACCCCAGACCAAGATTCGCAGAGGCAGCCACTCAAGAAGCCAGAAACCTCCTCGCCGAGCTTCTTCTCGGAATTTCGGAAATGGAAACTCTTAATGCTATTTCGGCGTAGCAGAAGACGGTATCCAATCACCGATCGCAGCCGCGAGTACAAATGATGGCGAGATGGTGAATAGACAGGGGTTGAGTAGGAAACATATTTTGGATGCGGTGGATAAAAGTGTGGAGAGGTTGGGGACGTATATTGATGTGCTGCAGATTCATAGGTTGGATAGGGATGTGCCGAGAGAGGAGATTATGAGGGCGTTGAATGATGTTATGGAGAGTGGGAAGGTTAGGTATAATGGTGCTAGTTCTGTAAGTCTCCTTATTGCAATTTGAGGGTGGAGAGCTTACTGTTGGGAAATAGATGGCTGCGTGGGAATTCCAGACGTTGCAGAATATTGCGGAGAAGCATGAGTGGCATAAATTCGTTTCGATGCAGAACTATTACAACTTACTTTACAGAGAAGAAGGTATGTGACACACCAGTTCTGACTTGAGACCAAGCTGACCTCTCTGCAGAGAGAGAAACGATCCCCTACTGCCGCGGCACTGGCGTAGGCATGATCCCCTGGTCCCCCATCGCCCGAGGAGCCCTCGCTCGCCCCTTCTCCGACCGTTCAACAACGCGCGAAAACAGCAACAGAATGCTGAAATCCATGGTCCGCGGTCGAGGAACCAAAATCGACGAACAGGTAATTGGGAAAGTGGAAGAGATCGCGAAGAAATATGGGGCTTCGATGACGACGATTGCTACCGCTTGGCGCTTGAGTAAGGATAAGGTTGATCCGATTATTGGATTGAGTAATAAGGAGATGATTGATCAGGCAGTAGAAGCTGTGAAGTTTGCTAGTAGTGGGAAGTTGACGGAGGAGGATATTAAGTATTTTGAGGAGGGGTATGCGCCAAAGGAGAGGCAGAGTTATTGAAGGAAGGAGAGAAGCACACTAGAATGCTGGGATGACACATTCGAAACTTCTTGCTTGTGTCGGTCTGTCTGTCAATGCATTCACGATATGCAGACAATTTCCCCTTTACATATATGTCGAGGTTGAAATAGAGTTTCTTTCTGCTGACTACCATTGGTTTTCTCGTAAGAAAGGGGTACGAGTTCTCGAGGGGCGTGACAGAATCGCGGAATGGGTGCGGTGATAGCTTTAATTTTTACAGATCTCATATCTTTTAACTGGAGAGTTAGGTTTTCTTAGCCAGATTTCGTCCACAGACTTGGGACATTCAATTGCAAGTTTTCAACCAAGAGGTGTGGTTCTATCTAGCAACCGTCGTCTTGAAAAGGACTAGCTTGAAATACTAAGCTTGTCTCATTTGCTGTCGAATGCCCCTTCGTCTCTCATCACAAATTTGCAGAAGAGAATGGATCGGACTTTCGCCAACACCTCATGAACCTCATGAACCTCATGCAAGAGTAGAAGGGGTCTGCCACCGTGCCTGCCAATCAGACCAAACCCGATTGAGCTGCCAACCTTATCGGTTCAAAATTCCCTTTTGGGCCTACTTCGCTTCCCTTATCAATTGATAGGGTGAAAGTGGGGAGTTGCGATGAGTGCTTAACATCGTCTTCAATCCCCTTTGTTGTTCTCATAAAAAGGCCAGTCGAGCCAAGTTGGTGCAAGAAACTCTCTTTGTCTTCCTGCCTTCATTCACTTTCATTTTAGTCGGTTTTATTTTGAGCTTGACGGTCTGAAGTCGAGTCTCCAAGTCCTTGGAGGGGTCAAAGCTACCCCGCCATCGTCTCAGATACTAGCTATCGTGACAACACAGAGGAGTCCTTCCTAGATTTCGAGCTTCTCAAAGCACACGAACGCACGATGTTCTCTCTACCTCTAGCTGCACTTGGCGCCCTCACATTTCTGGCCATCTACAAGTACATCATCTTTCCCGCATTCGTCTCCCCACTATCGAAAGTCCCAAATGCACACTGGAGCGCTCCAGTCTCTCCGCTGTGGATTCTTTGGACTCGATACAGCGGCCGGGAGAATCGAGATGTCCACACGGCTCATCAGAAGTATGGTCCTGTCGTCCGTCTTGCTCCCAATGAGCTGAGCGTCAATGATTTGGCAGGGCTGAGGACAGTGTATGCTGGAGGATTTGAGAAGGGTGAATGGTATTCTATATTCGATAATTATGGGTAAGATACCATCCTACATTCACGGAAACCATGTTCTGACATCTTACAGAGTTCCATGCATGTTCTCCGCTTGGCATTCTCGACAACACTCAGTCCGGAAGCGGATGATCTCAAATATCTACTCCAAATCCAACATTCACAATTCTCCTACTCTCGCGGGACAAGCTCACGTCATTCTCTACGACCGACTACTCCCACTGCTGGCCTCCGCATCGGCACCTAAAAGCCATCCAAATGGAGTTGATGTTCACGAAATTTGGAACTCGACGACCATGGACTTCATTACCGCGTATCTTTTCGGATTGAAGAACGGAAGTAACTTTCTCAAAGAGGAGACGTATCGCAAGCACTGGTTCCATCTCTACCACGCTAGGAAAACATACACCTTCTTCCCACAAGAGCTTCCTCACTTCACAGCCTTCTTCAAAAAACTGCACATCAACATCGTCCCGACATGGGTCAATGACGCCAATCAAGAACTCGAAGCATGGACACAAGAACGCTGCGACCTCACTTCTGCGTATATCAAGAATGGGCTTGCAGCCAAAGACGACGATCCCGCAAACGAGCCGGTCGTATTCAACGCCATGTTAAGTGGCATCGAGAAGGAAGAGAAGCTTAAAGGCGCAGATTCAATCTTGAAGAATGAAACGCTCAAGTACCCAGAACTCAGCATTGCGAGCGAAATGATTGACCACCTAGCAGCTGGACATGAGACCTCTGGAATTGCGCTCACGTACCTTTCCTGGCAGTTATCGAAGAATATTCCGCTTCAAGATGCTCTTCGAGCAGAACTTCTTTCTCTGCCATCGAATATGTCTCTCGACACACGGAATTCCTCGAACAGCATTCCTAGTTCAAAAGATCTTGATAACCTCCCCCATCTTCATGCTGTTCTGATGGAAACTCTTCGACTGCACGCCGCTATCCCAGGAAACCAACCACGCATGACACCCTGCCCCTCCTGTACTCTAGGATCATTCGATATTCCAGGCGGGGTACGAGTTGGCTCTCATGCTCATATCGTGCATCGTAATCCGGAGGTATATCCTGAGCCGGAGAAGTTCGATCATCTGAGATGGATGGATGATCAGAACGGATATACAGAGGAACAGAGACGGGAGAGGGATAGGTGGTTTTGGGCGTTTAGTAGCGGGGGAAGGATGTGTGTGGGGAGTAATTTTGCTATGCATGGTATGTCCTCCGTCCTTTGATTGTTGAAGGGGTAAGTGCTGACTTGGAGCAGAGATCAAACTCGTTGTTGCGGCTGTTTACTCTAACTTTAGAACGCATATCGTGGATGATGAGGGCATTGAGCAAACTGATGGCTACACTTGTGGTCCGAGGAGTAACAAGCTCTTCTTGAAGTTTGAGAGAGTGGTCGATTGATCAGCTATGCCGAGATGTTGACGCGTGATGGGGCATGAACGATGGTGATCCCAAGGGGACTTGTTAAGTTGAGAGAAAGCTGGGTACGAGAGATTATGGCTCTTCGCTATGTAGATCTCAGGACTTCTAGACATTAAATTGACCCAGTCTCGAATATGACAATAGCAAGCTAAATATCGCAAATTGCTAATCATCATACCATTTCACAACGCTTGGTTTTTGCGCGAAATTCCTTTAGCCTGAAGTACCGTCCCAAGACAGTCAATAATGAACGTATCTTCCGTTATGTTCGAATCTTCTTTGCAAAGCGAAAGTTTAGATTTGGAATGAATTGAAAATGCAAGAGGTTCTCTTCTAGAACTTCTTTGGTGTCCTTGATTTTGAATACCTATCTACTGTATCCACACATATCAAAACATCGCTATCTTTCTTCCGCAAAGAAATCCTTACCCAACACGGAAACATCATGCATCATCCTCGTCGAACTCGTATGTCTCGTCAATCTTTCGATGAAGGATTCCGGGGTGTGTTGATTGATTTTGGGGAGCGGGGGCGAGGCGTGGTGCGTTGGATAACATTGCTGGGAACATTACTGGGAACATTGCTAGAGTTACGGAGTAGATGTTGTGGTAACTGCACGCCGCAGAGGCCTCCGGAGCTCAATCTAGTCATTTCCTGAACCACAGATACAACCTGTGGCAGTGAAAAGGTCCCAAACTGTTGAGAAGCTTAGCATCGCTGGAGTCTGCGATCTGGCAGTCACTGGGCTAGACATTCAACTTGTTCGACTCACAACATACCCTTCCTCTTTCTCAGACACCGCCAAACATTTGATCCTCATAATGCAAGATTTGCGAACTTATTACAAGTCGACACCTTCGACATCATAGCAAGTGGCCTTTGAGAACTCCCGCACATTGAAAAGTACCTTTCGAACTCGAAGCCAGCTCGCCATTCATGTCCTGTACCACACGCACGACTTTTAAAAGCGAAAAGGTCGAAGGTTTTCTGGAGTTACTACACCACGACTGCAATCATCGACGTGAGTAGTGAAAGGAAGAACTTTGTGACAGAGGGAGTCTGGGGTTTGGATGAGGTGTGTTTTCTGAAGATAACTTGATACTGCAGGGTGAATTTGGTTGACGTGAGCGTGAGAACATTAGAGTAGTGTCATAATCACCATATGATAGTGGAACGAGTCAACATCGAGGTCCCACCCCAACATCGCTCATGATTACTGATTGTTCAGAAACTCATAGAATTTTGGTGAAGATGTCTCGCTGTCAAGGGCTTCCGTGAGCTCGAGTCTCAGCATTTTTAGCAGCACACTACAATGAAGACTGCCAGCCGAGAAGAGTATAGGTGGCTTCACCAGCACCTTGAGCTCTGCTACCAAAGTATCAAGTCCGCATGTTGCAATTACCGGTAGCTCAGTGGCCCCGCCAAATCTACCACGACTTGCACACTTGTCAGTTGAGGAGTCATAGGTGACTCATGGACTAGGCAGCCTGTTTCGGGGTCCTATGAGGGGTAAGAGGAGGGGTCACCCCCTCTCTATGTATATATAGCTCTTCTGTAGCTCTTTTCACTATGAATGCAGTCTTTACCAAGCAACTGACAGCACTTATTGCCTGTCTTCAAGAACATCCATGTACTTGTATTAGGGTGGATGTGAATTATAATAGATCCGGGATGACTATGATTCTTGAACACCGCGTACACGATATGCAGCTTTCCCAAATCTGGTTCACGCCGACGACTTGGATATTATGAGAAGCATCACTAGACATTTGATAACATTCATGTCTTCACTTTAAGCGAAAGTTGCGAGCGTCACTAAAGACTATTGGACATTGCCAAATTCAGGACCTGCACGAGCGTGAAGGCGCGCGCGATGTAATGAGAATCTCGTTAATTAGAAAACAGAGGTACGAAGCATCGAGACATAGGAATTGAATCTCCTTTCTTTGCATCTCGATGTACTGGGAACGGTGTCGCATGGCTTTCCAAGTCGAATCCTTCTCGAGCCTCCATCGATCGACATATGCACCGAATCTCCGTCCGTACGCTCTTCCAACATGCCATCTCGATGAATTGGATTAAAAACTCGCATTGAAAACCGATAACTTTGTACAGTCTCCCACGTCCATGACATCGATCGGGAGCTTGAAATTATTCATGATGCTTGTCGTTCATCCACTCCTATCGAACCTTCTCATGATCTAAACGCTGGCTAGACATTCGAGCTCATCAATTGGATATCTGGTTGTGCAACCAACATCGTGGGGACTTGCATGAAGCAGGTATCGGAAAAGGAAATGCTGCACGGTGAGACAGTGAGACACTGTGACGATGTATCCAATGGCTGCCAAGCAATACATGTAAAGCACCACGTGGGGTTCAAAGCAGGATTGCGATAACGGTAGCTCGAGGACATCCTGGGACAGAGTTTTTCGAAGTCAGAATGCCCATTCTCTGTTTCTTGAACGACTGATGGGAGTTGAACTCGAAGAAATTCCCGACATCTCGCCGCGCCTCCCCCTTTCTTAATTCCGAGACTGTCGGATCTGACAGCCGATAGAGCACGCTAAGATTAGATAACGAATCCTGTCAGCAACAAGCATGCCTTCAAGATTGCTCGTGCGCGTATCCAAGATCTCGGTCTTGAAAGAAAAAATCCGCGATGCCATAAGTCCAGGCCGGGAATGCTATTCCTTGGCACATGAAGAGCCTGCTTTCTTCGATTCAGTGCGAGCTGAAAAACTAGACAACGACCAGAACGCAAACGAAAACCCGGATCAGAATCTCAAGATGCCGCTTACGATTCTCACCGATCAGAATGTGAAGGATATTCTGCAGAGCTTGGACAGGGAGGAGTTGCTGGGTTTGCAGGCGAGTATGCGGGTTGCTCTTCATGAATATGCTACTGGGACGACTGCGAGTGGATCTGCGGCAGTGAACCAGCCGAATAGGACGGTGACTGAGAGTGGGAATGGGACGACGACTTTGTTTATGCCTTCTACTAGTTCGTCTGGTATTGGGATGAAAGGTACCTCCCCCAACTCCATCCCTGAACCAGATACTGACTCTCCCAAGTCGTCACACTCGCAGCACCACCATCAAAACCAGACATAGATGCTCCAGTCCTTGATGCCGAAGCAACAACCCCGCAGGGAGCTCTGACTCTAATGGGAGCGGATGGAAAACCCTTCGGTTTCCTCAACGCAGAAGAAGTAACCGCCTTCCGAACTGCCCTCGCATCCTCCCTCCTCATAACCAGACGAACGAAAGTGAAGACTTTGACAGTATTTGGTACAGGCAAACAAGCATACTGGCACGTTCGACTTGCGCTTCTGCTTCGAGGTCCAACCATTAAAAAAGTTCATTTCATCAACCGGGATTTCAATCATAGGGCAGCTATGTGTATGAAGTCTTTCGTGGGGTATGATGCTGCAAAAAAGAAGGCGGAGGGATGGTTCGATACGACATTCGATTTAACATCGTTAAAATATGGGGAGATTGGAAGGATATTAAAAGATCATGTTAGGGCCGCGGATGTGATTATTTGTACGACACCGAGCTCGGAACCCCTATTTGACCACACGATCCTCACGAATACCGAGGGTAGACGGAGAGCTCGGCTCATCATAGCTATTGGAAGCTACAAACCACATATGATCGAGGTTCCGCCCGAAGTATTGGCCCAAGCCATCAAAGTCCATGGACCAGGTTTCCATTTCCACAAGCATGCTGAGGAAGGTGGTGTGATAGTCGTGGATACGCTGGCATGTATCAAAGAAGCAGGAGAACTTGTCCAAGCCAGCGTTCCACCAGACCGGACCGTCGAACTTGGAGAATTGGTCATGCTGGAACGTATCCATACCCCGCTTCAAGAAGACGAATCCGCAATTGACGACAGTCCCTACGATTCATCAACTCCAGATATCTTATCTCACAACAACGAAAATCACACTCCTAGCTCCCCAGACGGAGTGCGCAGTCTCGCAAAAGCGTTCAGGGAACATGGCATGGAAAGCGGATCCAAATCCGCCAGCGTATCCCGCAAATCATCATTCTCTCGAAAATCCTCATTCAATCTCCACTCTCGGAGCGCTTCCGTCTCATCTCTCGGCGGAAAGAGGAAGAGGATGCAAACAGAAAGAGAAGATCAGATGAGTAGATGGCTCAGTGGCGGAAACGTGATCTATAAATCTGTGGGCATGGGATTGATGGATCTGGTTGTTGGAAGCGATATTATTAAGCTTGCTAGGGAGAAGAATATTGGTGTTACTGTGGATGAATTCTAATCTTGAGAGCCGCCGGTAACTACGGATGGAAGATCAGAAAAGGGTGCTCCCGGACTGCCGGATGTTACATGCAGGGAGGAAAAGAGACCTGCATGGTACAGACGATTGGATGTTGGACGTTGAAATGATGATATACGACAGGTACGGATCTACGGCATGACATGGTACCAGGAAAACAGATCGCATGAAGAAAAATATATACTAGAATGCCTCGCTTGGGCCTTCCGCAAGTAGAAGAAAAGACCTTAAAAAGGGGTTCGGGAATTCGGGATTGAAGGATGAAAGATTGCAATAGAGCTTTGAGCAATTCGATCAGGAAGACTTTCTATGCTCTGTCTTATTGATGAGTGATGAATGTGAGGAACCAAAGTGAGGAGCGCCCGGCTTCAATCAAATCCGTTGAGCCTCTGTTCAGACAACCTGCCCATGCCATGACCGCCACCATGTACAATACCGCATTCTGAGGGTATTCGATCTAACCACGCCTAATCACGCCTCTACAACTCCTCGCTCCACTGTGACCTTGATGCCCAAACTGTGCTGTATGTCCCTTTGTGTACTTCGATTCTGGTCATCGAATCGACATCCTGGCTCCATCGCCACCAAAGACCAACATAGCATGATTGCCCTTCACGATCTCAACCTCTTCCTGAGCAGCAGACTTTGTTCCGGGAAGTCCGCCAGCATTTCCACAGTTCAGGTTTCGAACCTTTCCACAAGCAACATCATACACCACCCCATGAACCTTCAACCCCCTCTCCTTAACCGCCTCCTCCACAACAAAATTACTCAACAAAGTCTTTACCCCCGCCTCAACATTCAACTCCGCCAACCTAACCGCCTTCTGTCCCCCATCCTTGATATTTGTCAATTCGTCTTCATTCGCTTTCCTCAACGCTCTGAGCGGGGTAATCCAAGCATCGATAACTCCTCCAACGCGAGCATCTCCTAAAGCTGCACCGGCACCGCCACAGCAGGTATGACCGCAGAGAACGATGTGGCTCACTTTCAGGTGGGCGACGGCGTATTCGATTACAGCGTTGGAATTGATGTCTGTGGGGGAGATGATGTTGGCGATGTTGCGGTGGACGAAGACGTCACCGGGTTGGAGACCCAGGAGGGTAGTTTCGGGGACGCGAGAGTCGGAGCAGCCGAGCCAGACTGTGAGGTTGTTAGTGACTTATGTGATGAAGTATATATACTTGGGCGGTACAAGTGAAGGGAGGAACGTACGAATTGAAGGTGTTTGTCCGGTAGCAAGCTTCTCGAAGAACGCCGGGTTCTGATGTCCTTTGTAATTCGCCCACGCCTCATTCGACTTCAGAGCATACTCAAATGCGTCTCCGCCTGTGGATAACAATGTTTGATTAGCTATGTTCTTGTTTCTCTTCCCCTCGTCGCGCAAGCGCTTGAGTAGCTTGATCAAAGAAGTCGGTGTGAGATTGGCATTCTTACGTTGGGAACCCATTGTAGCAAAAGTTATGTATGTGAAAAGAAAAAGGACCGCCTCCAAGAAATCGCCCCCAAAAATGTACAGAATCGACGTGCGACAATCGGAGGGAGGGATAAAGAGAGTTTAGGAATGGGAAAGTGACGACTGGCAAAAGGAAGTCGTGAATATTTGTTTGAATTTGGGCGAATGCAGATGGTGCTTCCTCCGGCTGCGGGAGCGATAACGAGGCTGGTTATCGGATCCAATGAACGTGCTCAATTGGTGCTGCACTGACTGGAATGACAAGCGGGCTTCTAGAAAGAGGATGGAAGAATGGGAACACCAAGAACAGGAGATCAGCTGATAGGAAGTATATACCGCAATAACGTACGATGATGAGCTGGACAAAAGATGGAGAGAAGGATGAGCTGTGTGGGATTGTGGGTATATGAAGCAACCAAGACGACAAGACCCCGGATCGGGAGGGCGGGATACTTCAAACGCAGAGGGCGTCTCACGGATTCGTCCGAGAGTCACGCCAAATTTTAATTTTGGCATTTTGGATTTCGGCGCGTTGCTGCTATGCGAATGTAACATGGCTGACAAGTGCGTGGGACACGATGGATCGTCACTTGGAATCGGTCGCCGAGACACCCTCCATCATCCCTTGTCCTGCTGCAGATTGACCACAAATCTTGAGATGTGGCGGTCAGCCACAGCGATCAAATGCCTCACTGCTGCGATAAATTTTCGTCAAAGCTTTTGGGCTGCAGCTCTGTGTTGTTGAGGTGGTGAGAAGGCTTGGCAAGTCAACTGACTCAACCTGCATTTGAAGATTGAGGCCTCTTTGTTGGATTAAAGACAGCAGCATCCTTGTTGGCGATCCGGCAGTACTGAAATTTGCCAAGAGGGGCAGAAATCAAGCATTACGGAGTGGGCTAGTGTTGCAACGTGTTTGGAGATCGTGGGAGAGGTTCCTGAGATAAAATGGCAGAAGCAATTATGGATCAACATGTTCCGGAAGATTTTGCGATAGTTGCAGCTGATATTGATTCGCCCGTGACCAGCACGCCAGATGCTGTGCCTCCAATCTAGGTCTCAGCCGGAGAATTCCAAAAACACTGCGACATTATATATTGTGATCGTCCAGCATTGCTTGGAAGTTTCGGTGGATTTCTTGGGCACAGGTACCAAGATCTCATACCTGCATCACGACCAATTACCAAGATGTTGGGCTCAACAATATCAAACATAGTACACTCACATTGGAGTCAAACGAAACTTCGCAATACGCAATGTCAAGTCACAAAAATAGCAAACTCCATTATGGTATCATCCAGCTTGAATTTTCGCTGCCTAGCTACAATCCATGCCCAGCCATAATATCATAAAAAACGCCAGGATCCATTCAAGAACTTTTTTAGATCTTGATAGCAGACTCAAGAGCCTTACGCTTCTTCTCAGTGCGGGCAACAGCCTTGGCACCCATGATACCACCACCCCAGTGTCTCTTGGCCTCCTCGTACTTCTCACTGTAGCCCTCCTTGATGGCAGAGACCAACTTGGAAAGCTCGGTCTTGTCCTCGGATCGGACCTCGGTCAAAGCAAGAACAGCAGCGGTTTTCTTGTGGACGACCGTGCCGAGTCTGGCCTTGCCCTTGATGATAGCGTAGGGGACACCCATCTTGCGGCAGAGAGCAGGAAGGAAGATGACCAACTCAATTGGGTCAACATCGTTGGGGATGAGGACCAAAGAAGCCTTCTTGTTCTCAATGAGACCGACAACGTGATTGAGACCATACTTGGCGGCGTATGGCTTCTTGCTGACATCCTCCTTCTTCTTGCCCTCCTTGATAGCAGTAGCCTCCTTCAACAGACGCTCCTTCTTCTCGGTCTTGCTCTCTGGGCGGTACTTGTTGAGGAGCTTGAAAGCTTGGGCGGCGGTGTTGCGGTCGAGGACATTCTGGAATTGGGCGATCGCAGGTGGGACCTTCAATCGGAGGTTGAGGATCTTCTTTTGGCGTTGCAGGCGGACATACTCGGGCCACTTCACCATACGGGAAAGGTTTCGACGGGGTTGAATGTCTTGACCGATGCCATAATTACGGCTGCGCTTCTCGATGAGGGGGTTCTGACACCGTTAGCATTGCTTTATTTGACAAGGGGATTGATGGTGAGCTTACCTTTGGGGCCTTCTTCGATCCTGCACCAGCCTTGGACTGGGGGAATGGGGCTGGGGCAGCCTTCTTTCCGGCTTTGGGAGGCTATCATTGAGAAAAGAAGACATCAGCGAATATGTTCACTAATAATCTTCTTTGAACTCTAAAGAGACCACACTGGCGTTGCTGCGCAGATGTAGCTCAAGCCAATCTTCATCAACGCCCTCGGGCAATTGATGGAAAATGCATCTCGACGTGCGATTGCTCGTAGAGGTACGAGAGCAATGACGAGTAAATCACTTCATTAGGAGCAGTATAAGATCAAAAGCTTACCATGATGATCGATCGCTGATGGTGGTGATGCAGCGGTTGGCGTCGTAGTTTGTCGATGAGAACAAAAAGATTTCGAGATTTCGAATGTTATGTGCGGAAAAGAGTGTGCGCTAAAAATCTTGGCGTGAGGCTAGTATACACGTGACACCTGGGGCTTGATTGGTTTGTTCCCCACGGCCACTCGAAATTATTGTGACTTCAAGTGAAGATTCACTTGCCACGCAACTTGTTCTTTTCCTACGACATCAACTCTTAGAATGGCGCCTGCTCTATGTGCCATCTGCGAGACGGCCAGAGCTTTGGTAAAGCGACCAAAGAATGGCCAGAAACTATGCAAAGGATGCTTCATCACTATTTTTGAAGAGGAAATCCACCATACAATCACTGCAACGAAGCTTTTCTCACCAGGAGACCGAATAGCAATAGGCGCATCGGGAGGGAAAGACTCGACAGTTCTTGCGTCAGTCCTCAAGACCCTCAACGAACGCCACAACTATGGCTTAGACCTTGTCTTACTCAGTATCGACGAAGGCATCAAAGGCTACCGTGACGACTCCCTCGAAACTGTCAAGAGGAATGCTGTTCAATACGATATGGAGTTGAAAATTGTGGGATATGACGAACTATACGGTTGGACCATGGACCAGGTCGTGGAGACCATCGGCAAGAAAGGAAATTGCACATACTGCGGGGTATTCAGACGGCAGGCTTTGGATAGAGGGGCAAAAATGCTAGGAATCAAACATGTGGTTACAGGACATAACGCGGACGATGTGGCGGAGACTATCTTAATGAACCTACTTCGAGGAGACTTACCTCGACTGGCACGAAGTACAAGCATCGTCACTGGTGATGAGTCCAGCGATGTTCGACGGAGTAAGCCCTTGAAGTATGCCTATGAGAAGGAGATTGTGCTATATGCTTTCCACAAGAAGCTCGACTATTTCAGCACGGAATGCATATACAGCCCAGAAGCCTTCCGAGGAAGCGCGAGGACGTTGATCAAGAGCTTGGAGAGAATACGACCGAGTGCTATCTTGGATATCGTGCGGAGTGGCGAGGATATGGCAAAGTTGGTTCCGGAAGAGGTCACTGGTATCAGTCATTGCAAGAGCCAGAAAGTTTCGTTGTCAAGTGCTGATGGCGGAGAAGAAGGCGCCGGTGGCTGTGGGTCGAATGGAAGATCAAGTGGTGGGGAAATGGCAGAGATGGAGAAGAAGTTACAGGAGGATGAGGAGGCTTCGGGAAGGGAAGTTGATGTGGCATTAATCGTACCAAGCACTGCAAATGGCCAACGACACGACAGAATAGGAGGGAAGAATGGGGTCAAGAAGGAAACTGGCCGAAAGCTCACAAGGCAGACTCTGGGAACTTGCAAGAAGTGTGGCTACATGTCAAGTCAGGATATCTGCAAGGCATGCATGCTTTTGGAAGGACTCAACAAGAACAGGCCGAAGATGGAGATTGAGATCGATGTTGAAGAAGAGGAAGGCTCAACGCTGCGAAGAAGGATGGAGGGCTTGGCGTTGGCAGCAGGGTAACGCTTTCAAATTTACCCCAAATGTCCAAAGCCCCCGAACCCGGACGTGAAGCCTGCGAAAAGACGTTAGCATCTGGTATCAACATGTGCAAGGTGTCCAGTAACTTACTATTAAAAAGACCGTCACCGGCTTGCTCGGCTAGATCCACTTCCTCCTCAAGTTCCTCTTCCTCAATTTCCTCCTCGTCATGTTCCTCGTCCGAAGACTCTTCCTCCAAAGATTCTTCCTCCAAAGGCTCCTCCTCACATGGTTCTTCAGCCAGAAGTCCCTGTGCAGGCATGATTTTCTGGGAGGTGCTCGAGGGGTTCGTATTCCATCGCAAACGAGCAATATCTTCCTGTCTACGCCAGTACAATTCGATATCAGCGTTGCTCCATGCGTCGGAACCGCCTATCTGAAATCCAAGTTAATCGATTAGAGTTACAACATCGCCGTAGTTGTACATACCATCTCCAATGCTCGAGCCTTCATGCGGACTTTGTCTTGCGGATTTCGATTGCGAGGATTCCAGAAGCGGTATTCTTGCTCTACGACTGTTTTCCAAGCCCTCTCCATCTTGCTACGCAGGACAGTACTGCCATTCAAGTGTTGGATCTCATTAGCAAACCTCTTGTAGCCAATGCTAAAGGCGAAATGGGCGAAGTCTTTCGAGGAGTTGGGAAGGTGCAAAGGCCATGGTATATCCAATAGACCCAATGTTCGTCTTCTTTGGATTCTTTGGGCGTGCGACTGCATTGTTTTCGTGGTTGATGGTAGCCATGGCGTCCATTTCTTGCGTTGTCGAGAGTTAATGGTTCTTCTGGTTGAGGAAAAGGATATGGACAAGATGTCGCGAAATGTAAGTTGACAAGGTTTGTGCTGCGCCAAATACTCGAATTCACCAGGGCGGTACTTTCCAACCCGTGCGGTGTATGCCTTCGCCTTTAAATGCCCCACTCGGGTGTTGAGCGCCAAAGGGGGGTCGTTCGCCCATTCAAGCAAGGGAGCGGCTCAAAAAAAACGACCAAGATTGAAGGCAAAAAAATCGTCTCTGAGAACTTGAATATGGGAATTGAATCCACAATAATAGACAAGATTTCGAGAGATAACAGTCTACCGAAGTAGCTGTTCTATGTTAATTACGCAACGCCCACCCAGACCGCCGTGTATCAGCCACAACGGTGCCAGAAACTATGTTATTTAAATCTATACAGGCCACCCCGCCCAACCCCACCAACTGAGCTTAGTGGTATCATCATGTGCTCCTCCTCATGGCTAGACATCGGTTTCAAATTCGACTATCGTTTCGTTTCTGCATTTCCAGCTTCTTTGAATTTTACCACCTCCTAATTCATGGCGACCCCGTCACAAATCGCTTTGCAAAAATCATGATCGATATTCCAGAGAACAGCTTCAGCAGGGGCGCTTTACAATGTGCTCAAGGTTCAACACGTGATTCGGACTTTAGAATAGTCTCAGTGACTGACATCTGGTGATGATTCGAGACGCTGGAAGGCGTGTCAATGCCAAACGCGTATACATAGCATATTGTAGCATATAAAGTGCCGGAAATCAGTATTTCTTACTCGCCATGTTCATAAGTCTGTCCGGGTGCCTGACTAGTTCCTAACCCGCAATCATAACTTTTGGGAGCGAAAATGTCCTAAACGATCCAGTTCTTTCATGATAACGGGAGGTTCTATATGACATCCATGAGCTATTTGATGCAGCTTCTCCGTATAATGCAGGATATTCTGCTTAAGGCTTTAAAGCACCATGACAGACTTCTGAACATGGCGAGTACTTGACGAGCCATTTTCCAGATAACTGTTAACAACTCGAGCGGTACAAAGGACAAGATACGGCGATTCATGGACCAGTGATCTCATCTGATACTACTCTGCGGCCGTTCACACGAAGATTGGCTTTGAAGTCCACACCTTGATGTGCTCCAGTCATGGAGACAATTATGTTTATTGAATTCATAGCTTCCTGCGGATCTTGCCAAGAGCTCTGCTTCTTCCCCAATGTCCCAAGATATCGCATTGCTCTTTCCAATTCAATTGCTAGTGTACCACCATATCACTGTCTCTGGCAATCATGACTGCAACCGCTTCACCCCAGAAATCACGCTGTGCTACACAAAAGAAGAAACAAAATCTGAATCCAACCCCTAAACCCCTAACGTAGGATCTCATTATCGTCGCCATCGAGTTCGTATTCTTCATCGATATTTCGAAGGAGGATTCCGAGATGTACATACGGCTTCGGATCGACGGGGAAGGAGGGGGCGACGTCTGGCACTAGTGTTCTATTCTCCTTAATTTGAGGCATCATCGATTCTAAAGCCTCCATGGCAGTGCTACTCAAGGCCTGGGTGCTATGCTTGGTGCTGCTGCACTTCATGACTTTGTCACTATTCGTGATCTTCGTAGACAACTTCGCAGCCAGAGAACCGGAACCCTTCACTAATGCCTTCGTCTTGAATGTCTTTACCGGCTTATCCGCACCCTCTTACATACCATCATCGAGTGGCTGCTCAATCTTGTCGATGACGTAATTGACCGACTTGAGCATCTCGTCGTTCTCGTACTCGTCCGCTGTCAAGGTTTCGGCCTCAGGGTTTTGCTTGAACATCATAGCTTGAACCTGTCAGTTAACTGGATCTTGTAACGCGCATGAGGACCTACCGTTGGCTATGACCTCTTCAAATTTACTTGTAGCTGGCATGAACTCCTTGAGTGGGCTTGAGTTGACGTGAAATTCTGGCGTTGGCGCAGATTAGCAATTGTGAGCGCGTAGAGCGAGGGTATCATGAAACTTACGCTCCTCCATAGTATCTTGAAGATCCAAGGCAGCCTCGTCGTCCTCCATCATCTCTTCCTCTATCATATCTCCCTTCATCATCTCGTTCTTCGTAT
>FJOG01000009.1:858163-960555 GCA_900073065.1 Phialocephala subalpina
CCATCATTGTTGCGATGTTGTCGGAAAGGTGCTACGTCGAAAGTATGTTATTGAAAACTTGAAAGAAAGGTGGTCTATTTTACATCGTTAATAAGTTAATAACTCGCCTGCTCTGATCCACCATACTACTTCGGGCGGCAATTGATTTTCCCGAGCCACGCCGCCTTATAAGCTCGAATCTCCCATCCTCTATCAGACAATCGATTAGTTCTCTTATACCGCTGAGGCTAGATCACGCTTTACAGACAATAGCTCTTCAAGCAAAGGTATTCTGATGGAGGATCTCAGAATGCATAGAACTTTGCGAAGCTGGGGTGGGGTTTTTTTCTTCTTGTGATCAGCCACGGATGCGTCAAGCATGATCTCTATTACGGTACAATAACTTTTCCAGATAAAATCGTCTGGTCTCAAGATGTGAATTCTGATAGCTTTCAATGGGCGAGTGAGGTTTGGAAAGGGGTTCGCTTCACTAAGCGAAAGTCCCACTCAGCTTGAGACAATCACAGCCCTGGCATTTAACTATCGGTCACTTTTGCAGAACAGAACCCGATGCCCTGATTTGGTGGACTGAAGAATTCAATTTTACGTAGCTACATAAGATACACTCCATTGCTCAATTTATCCAGTCTTACATGCCCTCTCAAAAAATGCACAATCACTTCCGGGCTAGTTTGGGCTTGAACGCCTCCTCATCATCTACATGCTCCTTTCCGACAGTCTTCTTCTTCTTCCCTTTCGTACCCTTCACAGGCAAGGTCACTCTTTTTTTCGCCGAGGTTTGGACAGCTGCGGAAGTGTTAACCTTTGATTTGCTATGAAAGAACTTGGCAGGAACTTACTCGTAGAAGTCTCATAGCCAAACTCTTCGTTCGCGGCGCCACTGACCATGTCAAAGTCGTCCTCCTCGTCGCTATAAGACAAAGCTCTCTTTCGAGATCTCTTTCGAGATTGCGACTCAGACTCGGCGGGAGGATCAGGAAGAATAACGATTCGGTACATGTTCTTCGGATGTCGTGCGGAAGGAGGGGGTGGTTGCTGGAAGTTCGTTACAATGGGCGTGAAAATCATGGCTGCCTCGTCAAGTTTGAAGGGCTTCGCCTCCTTCTGTAGCTTGCAAACACTATCGTAGGCTGTGGGCTCAATCTAAACCACTTAGCAAATGTCAATGTGAAATCGTGGATTATCGTGCTTGTGCGAGTGCTTTTTGTAATGCCATGCTCTTCACAGTCTCCGAGTGATCCGTCTTCCATGCCGAGTACTTTTCATTCACGAGATTGATCCATGCCCATTCCATGGTCTTGCGCGTGCTGAAAGGTAATAGACTGCCATTGACTTGTTGAGTATGCTCGAGGAAGCCCTTGTATCCAATGCGGGACACCACATGCGGAAAACTTTGCTCATAGGTCGGGACCTTCAAGCGATGCAATCTGGCAAGTCGTCGTCCTTGGAACGAACATTTTTAGCCTCTTATACGCCAAATAGAGGACGGATAACTTACTTTCTTCTGCGGCTCTTGTATGAAGTGCCTTGTATTGCTCCGTTGGTGGTGCCATGTTGAGACGTGCGTGATAGATCGAGATGGGTTGCGCGCAGGTTGAAAGAAACAGCTTTGGGTACCTGTAGCGAAAGCTCTCGGCTAATCCTGGAGCTATACTGGAAGCTCTACGGATACGGAGCGCACGCTAGTCTCGTGATGCGGTGAGAATTCGTGGTGTTGAGGTTAAAACCCCGAGCCTCGCCTAAGGATTCCTCCTCCACAACACAACATCATCTCGAAAGGTTGCGATATCGCAATGTAAACCTTGCGGTAAATTTTCAGGCTTACCTGGACAATCTGCAGTACTTGCAGGTATGGAAAGCGCGATGGACTTCGAAAACCATACCCCCATGGCAGACAATTCCCTGGACCTCGAGCTTGCAAAGCTGAAGACCACTCTCAAAATTGAGGGCTTCCAACATCTAGCTCGTGTCATCACGTACCAAGGCTTCATCCAGGATATTGATGCCTTGAACGGTGCCATCAACAACATGTGCAAGATCGCTGAGTATGCATGGTTGAAGCTTGTCCAGCAGGAGCATGCAAAGTGGGATTCGAAGTACATGAGCGAGGAGACAAAGAATGTTCAACTCCATCGAGCACTTGATCAGGTAAGATTACATCCCCAGTTCTATTGTCCCCAACGACGACAACCTACTTTCTAGTTAGTGCTAATAGCAAATGGATCAAGGGAGACAAAATCGAACAATTCTGGGCTGATAAGGAGCTGAATGAGGACGGAAAATCTGCAAACGTAAACTTGCAACAGGCTTGTGGACCGGTAAGCATTCTACTCATTTTCCCAGAGTTCTAGGGTTACTGCTAAATGAAAAACAGGCGGACTGGTTTCGGTCATTGAACCCAGACGCACCAAAGCCTAAGGCTGGGTCGAAGGCATTCAAGAGGGCGCGCATCAAGAAAGTCAGGCAGGAGAAATTGCTGCGAAAGCAGATCAAGAACAAGAAGAACAGAGAACTCAAGGCCTTGGAGTCGTCGATGTCCAAGCTTCAGCTTCCTGATCAGATGTCTTGAGCATCATCTCAAGCTTGCTTTGCTGATGGATGCTAGGCAATGCACAAACACTCTTTGGCTGTTCGCTTCACAGCACGCTTTCGGAGTGCTCTCCAGAAGCCAAGGATCATGCACTTAGTTTGCCTTTCAATGCAACCTCTTCATGACTTCGCTTCATATGCGAATATGTGAGAACCAAGTGATTGTACGTCCTTGCCCTGTAAATTACCACGACTAAAAAGTCACGATTTTTAGTGAGAGACTCACTCTGTCTCTCCTACTATCGCCCTTGAAGGTTGTTTGGTGCTCCTGCCCAGGTGCATCCTGAATAGCTGATCACGTGAAATATCGAAATGTGCTACTAAGCGGGCCTACCGTAGAAGCCTTCCATACACCTTTCGTAGAATGATGGAGAGTTTTCATTGGATGCTGGTGATTGATCTGAAGCTTGCATTTGACGATAATGTCGAAAAGAGGAACAGAAACCGAAGCATGAAAGGAGGTTGCTGGGAGTACGCTAGCCCGTTTGTAGTATAGGTCCTTACCAATATCATCCTTCTTTTCTCATTAAGCTGTTACACATTTTCAATGTCATCAGTCCCATTCCAAAGTCGAATTAATTTCCAACAATTCACTATATCGTCTATATGGAAAGCATGAACCTTGGACAAGCATGCACCAAATACTCCTTCCCAAATGCAGACATTCAACTCAGACTCTCCTCGTTGTTTCTCATCACAACTTAGACTTTGGCGTGCAGCAATCTCCCTCCTTCTCACTAAACGCAACCACCAGTGCAGTATCCTCAATCAATTTACTCCCATTTGACTTCTGCGTACTCTGCGGTACATCCAAAGCTGGGTTCTGATCAAAGAATCCACTGGGCTTCAAGCTGACCACCATGGTATCACAAGGCATGACAGGATAGTCCTCGGGGCGAGGGTTGTGGGTTAAAGAGATGGAATGCCAGACGACGATATCAGTATCGTCGGTCTTGTCTTCTCGGTCCGCCCAACCACCAAGATCGGACTTTCCGTCTGGGAGCGACTGGTACGTGTAGTCTCCTGCAGCGTAGAGCTCATTATCGCGATGTGCGGTGACCCAAAATGGATGAAAGGCATACTTGGCTCGCTTTCCATGCCAGGAGTTGGGGTGTGCGAGAAGCATCTGCTTCATCGGGCTGTGTATAGCGTATGCGACCGGCTTTCCGGAAGCTTTGTTAAGAACGGATGGATTGATGATCTTGTGGACTCTGTTTGGTGCAGAGTCTAGAGGTGTCGACTTGGCGATAACACGATTCTTCGTGACATATCCCACGCCGAACGGGTTGTTCTCGTCCAAGGGCATGGCGACCGAATCCTCCTCGATGACACTGTTCTTATCGCCGTCGATATTCGGATCGATGCGCAGGCTGAAGACGTGTTGATGGAATGGTGCCATCACTCCTTCATTGACGTTGGTGCCCCAAGGTACAGTGGCTCCTTTGTCGATGGGAGCTGTTGACAGGATACCGGTTGCTTGGATTCTGTAGTGGAGACCGGCTGCCTGGTCAAGATGCCACATGAAGACATACTCGTAGTTGCCAACAGTGATGATGGTTTGCAGGACGAGAACTCGAGACCGAACGATCGAGACTGCTCCTGTTCGGCTGTTGGTGTGCTTCCAGCCAATGCCGTCGTCTATCTCGTGCATACAGATGGCATTTGGTTTCTGCACTGGTTGACCTTGCGAGTTGCTGATCACGAAAGAAAAATACTAAAACCGCGTTAGCCAAGTTCTCCTAATCATGGAGTAAAGCTACCTTGATGACGCCCAGACAATCACAACCCAAAGCCAAGTTGTTTGCTGCAACACCAGCGCCAATATCACCAACATCGAAAACACTCTTTCTTGAGTAGGGGTATCTTGGATCACCGTACGGAACAAACATTTCGCTCAAACTCAATCTGTGGAAAAGCTCTCGTCCGTCATAGGTCACATCGTGAAGAACCATTCCTTCACGCCATGTGAAGCCCAATCTGAACCTCCACTTTTGCCACTTGATCAAATATCCATCGATCGTGAAAGAGACTCCTTCAGGTTGATGGACAATCAATGGCTTTAAGTCTGTTCGTTGTCCTAGTCCATGCAAGTCGTGGTGATACTCCTTTGGCTCATGGGCTTCGAAGACTGCATCTTGGTTGAGGGTTGCATCTGAGCCAGCAGGAAGTCGAATGATGTCGATGACTTCTTTTGTGGTCATATCTAATACCGGCGAGATTGGGAGTGGGTTGTCGTAGTGGTTAGAGCCTGGGTGTGATGAGCGCGCAAAAAGATAGCACTACGAGCGTCAGCGATCCTCATTTCATCAAATACAGTGTACTCACTTGAATATAGCGAGGAAGGTTGTCTTCAGAATCCCGTCCGTATGGCCATGTGTCGCAGACAACTTCCAAATTATCGGGAATTTTGAACTTTTTGAGCTGCTCCTTGACCTTGGGATCGGCCAAACACGCATCTCGCAGCTCGGTAACCTCATCGATATCATTCTGACCATGCAAATGAGGGTCTAGCTTCTCGATTTTCTCAACAGAGTTGGACTCGACATTGACCTCTGCCAAGAACAGGTCCGCAGTGCCTCGGTGATAGTACAAGGCCGACGCGATACGAGGGAGTGGTGGGAGAGCAGTTCCATTTCTCTCGGCTTTCAGAAATGGTCGAAGCCTTGCTTTTGGTGGCTCAAAGATCGTGATTATTTTGAAGTGGAGGCTCTTGCCAGGTGACTTTACTTTGAGCAAGGAAGACACTTGCTTTATTTCTTCCGCGTTGAGGGGATCGAGAGGGTGCTTCTTGGGTTGAGAAGACATCTTGAGTAGAAATGACTTTGAGCTCGACTAAGTCTATGTGGCAAGTCAGCTCTGCCAATCCATTACGTACTCGAGTCTCGTCCAGCTGGTACGGAAGCAAGGACCGAGGTCCCGGCCAGAATAGGACGTACCTTGACTTGCACCTTCCACTCAACGTCTGAGGTGTTTTGAGAAGAAAAGCCCTCCAGAAACCAACTCTATATACAATTCCTCAAAAGTGGATGTAACAACGGTACACAAACATAGTTCCTGCGTCGGCCAACAGCCCGAAGATAAGAGCAATCACGTGAAACCAATCAACCTGCATTTAGGGGCTCGCTAATCCCACTCTTCGGCCTCAGGTCGCTGTCGTGGATGGCTTCTCGGGTATACCATCCTAATGGGGATGAGAGCAACGTATTCTAAGTTCTGACGGTGTCTAGAGCATGCAGGTTGTGAGATATGTGCGGCTCGATGAGATTCTGATCCTTGTTTGATTTGTGTCACTTGGTTTGTGGGGTAGGGAAGTTGGAATGTATCTCCGAGAGACTTGCTTTTCTACCTAAAGATGTAACTAGATATTCCCAATGATAGATATTCTCATCTAGAAGAACTCTCAAACCGTCTGCTGCGTCGTATTCCTCAACGCCTGACTCAAGAATGTCCTGGTTTTTATGGCATTCGAAAATGCGGGTTGGATATCCCAGAAACTCTTCGCATCTCACCCTTGCGGCTCCTCGCTGTTCGCTTCCCTCGCGAAATCAATTTAGAGATTCGAACAACAGCTTGCACGTCTGATCTAAAGGCCTGCTTGAGATGACCTGATCATCCAGTGTCATTCTCCCCTTCATATCAGGAGCAATCCTAGTCTTATACTGCGAATACACCTCGCGAAATAAGCATTTCATCTCAGCCATCGCAAGACTAGCCATCATCAGCAAATTCAACTAGAAACTGAGAAAAAAACTGGACTCACTGTCTACCTGTGCACCCTCGTCCGCCAGCTCCAAAGGAGAAGAACAGCCTGTTCATCTCGATCGCCGCCTCTTTATCAAGCCACCTTTCTGGCAGGAACTGATCGCCTTTGACAAAGACTTCCTCATTGAGCTGATGTACACTCCATGCTTGGCAGCTAACTATTGTTGCAGCTGGAATGAAGTACCCATCGATTGCTCGTCCTCCAGAGGGTGTGTAGCGAGGTTGTGACATGGGGATTGGTGGGAAACATCGAAGACCTTCTTTGATCACTGCATCCAAATACGGTAACTCGTCGAGAGCTTTGTTGTTGTTCGAAACCTCTGAAATGAGTTGATCCTGGACTTTGAAGCTCTCGGGTAAGGATAATTGATACATTAACAAGCACAAAGCGTCGCCAGTGGTATCGATTCCAGCTGCTAAGTGGTCCATGCATTCGGCAGCAATCTGAATTGGCTGGAAGGCATCCTTGCTGTTTTGGAGCTTGTAGGTCAAGCTGTGTGCTTTCGGGTCTGATTTTGCGCTTGAGTTGAGCACATATTGGTTGGCAATTGGTGCTGGCCTCGGTTTGAAGACCTTCTCGAGCCAAAACGACAAGATCGGCCAGCGATATTGGGCTAGATTCCCTTTCATGGTATCAGCAGCTAAGATCAACGAAATTTTCCCTTTACTAACTCTTAAGGCTGTCATGGTAGGATAACTCTTCCATCATATCGAGGTCTGTTCCTTCAATAGACTTTGTTCCGTAAGGGGCAAAGAGATGATGAGAAGCACAATCCAATGCAAAACAGTGCAGGTAGACCTAGACTTATCAGATTTGCCAGCTGGGATAGCGTGACTGACGAAGCTCACATATGCATCCACGCCAGTTCCTTTCGATTCTTCGCACCGTTTTACAAAGGCTTTTGCTCGATCTTGAATACCTCCCATAACTTCGGGTTGCATGATATTTGTGTTCGCATACTGACCCGCAACGTGGCGCTTCTTCTGACTATGCTGTGCAATTATCAGTAAGTCGAAAGTCGAAATATCTCAATGATAAATTACAGTTCCCTTATCAAGTGTAGAGAACATTGTTCTGTTTCTCGTCAGCGCCTGCGTAAGCCTCTCATCTCAACCAGGCTCACTCACCTTGTACTGAATTGTCTGAACAGTGTGTAGAATTCAGTCTTGTCATACCCGCTCCCACCACTTTGATATATCTCCTTCACCGCTTCTATAGACGTGAAAGATATTTCATTGGGTCCTAATCGAACCGCAGGTCCGAACTTCTTATGCAGCTGGTGGATGTATGGTCGTCGTTGACCCGTAAACTCCTGATACATAAGGTACCAATCTGCAAAGAGAGAATACCATGGCCCAGGAAGTTTCGAGAGAGGTGCGAAGACGGCTCGGCGGATGCAAAGCCCAAACGAAAGTAAGCCAAGTGCTGCGAGGCAGAGCTGCCAAAGCTGGAACGCCATCTGGTCTCGAGAAAGTTGATTGCTTGACAGAATGATGTCTTCGAGACAATGCACAATAATGTCCTTTGGCGGTCTTATAAAATGTGACAGATTTCACAGCATGGCGGCGTCAGATGACGTCTTGTCCTAAAAGAGAAAGAGCAGGAGATGGGATATAAAATTTAAAACAAACCACTTGCATATTGTATAGATCGTTTCCATCGTCAAAATAAGCATTAGAAAAAACACTTTCTTGTGGATCGAATCGGAGTAATTGGTGGAGAGATAGACTTTGGGCTACGGGATGGTCCCGAGCCAAAGGTGGGGTGAATGACGTTAAACCCAAAGGAGGAGCTGCAAGAGAGCGCTAGAACGAGCGGGGAAACTTCAGAGAATGTCGCCTCCTGCAATTCTAAAAATTCCATCAGTGAACATCGACACGATGATAAGATGTAAGAATGAAATGGTACGGTAGGGGCCGAATAGTTGAATTGATAAGAGGATGGGTAACGCCAAGGACGCCAAGGATATAAAGAACTTCGTTTCCCCACAAATTTCAGTGTGGTAATTTGAATTGTACACTTGAATCTGAAAGTGTATGTTTTTCGAGCTTGCCGGCCGGACTATTCCTGGTCTTATAGAAGACACACAAAGATAGCTTTGTTATTTCGCGGTTAGCGACATCATGTCTTTGGAAGGAATCAAATTCAGCGCTTCCGAGAAGACTTCCTTCCAAAGGACACAGACACCAGTCTCGACAGAGAAGCGGGAATCATTATTCACCGCGCTCGAGTCGACGAATTTGGCAAACTGCTGGTACCAACTCCCACCGCAGATCCAATAGATCCTCTAAATTGGTCCAGCGTCCAAAAGCACACCATTGTCGCCATCGTCTGCTTCTCATATTTCATGTTAACATACTTCACAACTGCTCCAGTCCCATCTTTCACCCTCCTGCAAGTCCAGTTCTATGCCACATATTCGCAGGTCAACTGGACTTTCGCTATCCCAGCTTTAGGTCTTGCCGCAGGACCTTTGGTATGTTCCGCCCTGGCTGATATATATGGTCGTCGAATTGTGATGACTTTGGGAACCACGATTGCCTTGATTTCGAGTGGCTGTACGTCCATCCACGGGATAAGCTTCGGAGGCTACCTCGCTGCAAGATTTTCCCAGGGTTTCGGGATCAATCCTGCTGCGAATGTTGGATTGAGTATCGTCAACGATATCTCCTGGGAGCATGAACGTAGATTCCGAGTCGGACTTTGGGCCATGTCCGCAAATATGGGGACGTTAGTTGGTGGTTTAGGTTGGTGTAGCTCCAGCCAAAACAGTTTCGAGGGCTGACGACAAACAGTTGGCGGTTTTCTGGCTACGGTCGATCAATACTGGATTGCTTATCATGTAACCATGCCTTTCGCTGTCCTCCTGGCTTTTAGAACTAACCCTTCTCCCCGAAACATTATTTCCAAGACTCTTGTATTCTTATCCGAACAATGCTCCACTCCTCAGAAGGAAGGCCCGAAAGTCGAAGTAGGATCAATTCAGAAGACCAAAGAGCTTGGATTTCTCAATTTCCGAAAAGTCCCACGGCTTCCACATCCAAAACGGTATATAACTGCAGTCCAATTTTGCATGATCTGGTCGTATCCGACCATAGCCCTGAGCACCCTTGGATATGTCTTCTTCCACTATTGATGGTAGGTGTCCAATTCATACATCTTTGGCCGAGCTTACGAGATATACAGGGTTTGCTCTGTCCTGACCATGGAGCCAGCAGCATACTACAACTACAACTTCAAATACAAGGTCTCTTCTTCCTCGGCTTGATTGTTGGTGTTGTCTCGGTGGAGATATTTTGCTCTGGCAGACTGAGTGACTGGAGTGTGAGGCGACTGACACTGAAGAATGGCGGAGAGAGACTTCCGGAAATGCGGCTGTGGCTTGGGTACCCGGCTGCTGCTGTTTCTTCGATTGGGCTCATTGTCTGGGGACTGACGGTTGATCGCGAGTGGCATTGGATGACAGGCCAAGTTGCTTTCTTCTTGTGTTCGTAAAACTCGAAGATATCTTGCAATGCTTCGCTGATAGAGACTAGATGCTGCCGGACTCCAAGTTGGTAACACAGTTCTGTCAACGTACATTGTCGACAACTACCCGGAACATGCGATAGAAGTCATTACGTTCTATGCCGTAACTATCAATGTACGTGTATTTCTAAGAGGCTCTGAACAGAATTGCCGACGTATCTGCAGATGTCAGCGTTTGTAAATCCGTGCTTCATCAATGATTGGGTAGAGAAATCGGGTACGTACCAATTCTTCAGTTTCTTTACAAGGCTAACAAGAGATCAGGCTACATATGGACATTCTCGGCGCAAGCAATCATCTGTACTTTTGGAATCGTCCCAACGTACTTTGTGTTGCAAAAGTACGGACCAAAACTCCGGCGGCAGATGGACTTGGAGTTTGCAGACCATATTGAACCGTGAGGTAGAATGAGAGTAGATTACAAAATCGGATTCGGTAGACTAAGTGTGAATACCAGCCTGGATTCTCAAAAGTTCATTATCTGATTCGAATTCAGAAGATTTTGGTATTTGATTGAACAAGCTTGGTGGATCCATCCACAAATCATACAGTAGCGATTTTCTGTATCAATATGGAATGAAGTCCCAGTTTTGCCGGCCTAAAAGTAAATGATCAGCAATGAGTATACCCAGCTCGTGGATGGTGCTTACGGAGCACTATCTCAACGTCCTCATCTACACCAGAGTTCTCCCAGTAATTCTCCAATACCTCCAAGGCAAGCTTGATGTTCCGGATCTTCAAGGACTCGTAGAGCTGCGTCAGCAGCTGCTTGATAGCTACTCGGTCCTCTCCCAGAGCCTCACAACCAGCAGTGAAGAGTGGTGTCGTCAACACAATCGTGGGCGACAGCCCATAAGAAGGTGCGATTGAACGAACGCATTCAATGATTATCTTGACCGAATCCTGTATTTGTTGGGAGTGGCTCGGAAGTCTTCGTAGACGACGACGAATGTGTAACAATGCGGTCTGTTGATATGCCTGGTTGCACCACGCGTAGTCCTGTACTGCTTGCGGACTGAGTTTCTCGAGCACTCCTGGGTAGAACGATGGCGGTGCTGAGTTGTCTCGTTCCATGATATGGAAAATCGCTTCCTCAAGAAAGTCTGCTTCTGAGCAGAATTGTTGTTCGCTGACTGTGATTTCTCGTCTCCGAGCTGCTTTGGCTTTCCCAATTCTCCCAAGGAGACGCGAAAGGTCTGTTGAATAGCCGTTGTAGTCGTCCAAGTAGACGCCGGGGTCCTCAGAACTCTCGATACTCTCGTCTCTGTTGCTGTCTCCATTGGAATCGTCGGAGGGTGCAAGTAGAGATAAAGAGTCCAAGGAAGCGTACCACCGAGAAAGTAGCCTAGGAGGTGCGCTCGAGGATGTACGAGAATGCTCAATCATATTCATCAATGCTTTGGCTCCTCTGATATGTACTCGCCAGGTACTGAGCTGATCACTGCCTGAATGAATCTCGCATTGACATAGTGTTCTGACTGTGGCAAGGAGAGCATCTATAGAACACGGATTTGGAGCTTGCAACTCTTTTCTCAAGTTCTCGATGCTTTTGGTCTTGAAATTGGCAATGATCTGATTGGACTCGGCCATTGTCCTCCCAGGAATCCTGCCACGAGACGAGATGCTGTGAAGTGCTGCCCAAGATAAGGTTGCATTCATCAGAGCTGGGGACTCGACAGCCATAGGCACGATCAGTGAGCATAGCTCAGCTTGCACATGAGGACTGCAACATGTGACCCTCGATGCTTCTGAAGTGAAGTGAAATAGCAAGCGCTCTTCGGACATTGACAATGACGGGAATGCCTGTATCGTTGTTGGTATGGGACCTGACACTTCCTGTGGCGAGAATGAGCCCGTGTAAACAAACTCATGTTCTGTTTCAACAGTCAGCAGTATTCGAAGCAAAACTCGACTAGACTCACTGTCTCCAGAAACCCTTCTCGCTCCTCCTTTCAAACAGTCTCCAAACCGTGAACGATCAAATGTACGCCCGCCCCAGCGCAGATTTATAGAGTACTCGCATGCAACACCGACTTTGGAGCAGCGACCGCAAATTGGACGTGATTCATCACATTTTTGTCTTCGGCGTTTGCACCTGTCACAGCCGGAATGTGATCGTTGGTGCTTTCTGATGGAACTGTCCTTGGTCATTGTCCCACATGAGGAGTGCTGCTGGTCTTTGGGATATTCGGATTGAGATGTTGAGGGAGATTGATGTTGGTTTTCGAAGTACCCCACTTTTGGCTTCCAGATTAGGATGCATATACACGTGACACTGGTTTTCCACAGTTTTAAGCTTGAAATCTGGGAGGGCAAATTGGGCAATGGAGCCAGTACTATCGAGGCGGTTTAGATTCGTGATTGGCGCTCGGGCGGTTTTTAGTAAGAAATTTCAAACGTGAACATCCATTATTTTTGCAACTGTTTAAACTCGAAAAAGGCTGAAACCTGGAATATGGGCTCTCTAGGCTACACTGTATCTTCATACCAATTTTTGGAGCATTTCATAAAGTGTAGTGGTTGTTGTGAAAGGAGGAATTCAAAACCGAGAATTTGGCGAGCGTTCATCACGAATCTAATTCGCCTCGTATGACCTGTGCTTGTTTGACCCAGTGAAAGGCTCTGGCAATGGTACCTATGATTAAGGTATTATTAACACGTGACTGGATCAAGTGGAGGCTAGAGGCTATTTGGCGCTTGGAGAGAGTCGAGGGCTTCGAGGACTCAAAGTACACTCATTGGTAGACCACCAAGATTTGAATTGAAAAGTACCATGCATTAAATAAGCTAATTGCAATTTTGAAGTATGTCGAGTGCTGCTGTTGAACAGTATATCCCCGACTTTTTTTGGACAATGTAAGCGTCGTGATTCGTAAAAGATTGTCTCTCCTTGCCGCTGATTTCCTTTAGCATCTCCAAGTTTGAAGCCTCTGCTACAGAGCAACGTATGTGATTTTCATCCTTAGTCCTGATTATCCAGATCCCATTTATCTTCGTCGTTCCCCGTAAGAGAGTGTCGATTGTCCATTCTTGGAGCATCTCTGAGTTTCAAGCTCCAATTTTAAGCCTCTGCTAGAGAGCGAGGTCCCTAGAGAGTAACGTATGTTCTTTTCATTCTCAGTATTGATCAGCCCAGTGCCGATCTTCAGTGCCGTCCCAGCCTCGGCCGCCGAGAGCTTGATCTGCTTCTTCGTCGATCAATTGGATAAGTGCAGCGCCACACCTCTCTTCAATTTCTTGGCCGTCTTTTCCGATTAGGACTGCTTGGTTTTCGTTGAATTTGTTCTTGAGATGGCCGACGCGGTGGAAGCGGGTGGAGCAAATTACAAGCCACTGGAACATTGAAGGGTTAACATTGAAGATTTGGAGGAAGTTGAGAGGAAGAAGCCACAGAAGAATTTGATGGTGACATTAGAGGGAAGAATTTTTTGAGAGTCCGTGTGAAGAAAAAATTTGAGGAAATTAAGGATGTCATACCTTCACTCTGAAAGCACCAGTGCTTTCCCAGTTGATTGATCTCTGCCAGTCAGGAACTTCCACAGATCCAGGAAGAGATTCCATCCGGGCCTGTAATGTTTAAGGTCAACAGCAAAGATATCTCAGGAATGAGCACTTACGTATCCTTGAAATGCACGACTCTTGTTAATTGAGAATACTAAGATGACATTTTTACACGTCTTAAATGCCTCCTTAAACAAATCTCCATTTTGGACTTGAGTTGTCCAGACAGACTGCCAGAGTTAGACCAAGTCCAGGTGTCATGTCTCATAAGAGGGAAGACTTACGTCTTCGATGCATTTCAAGACATTCTCCTCATTAAACGATTTCACGATGAAGTATCTGGTGTCTGTTTACGTTAATGACCAACTTCATTTCAAGGACACGTCTCACACAAAATCACAAAATCAAATTGAAGCAAATGGAAGTTTTGGATAAAGGGGTGGTATTGACAATCATGATACAAGTACTAGTACTTCATTCTGGAAATCCAAGAATGCGTTACTCAAATAGGTATCTTAAACAAGTTTTGTGTTGTTGTACACAAAAAATATGAGGTGTAGTCGACAGGTGTAGTCGGTAAACAAACAGATGAGGTACCAAGACGTGGTTGAAGTTTGAAAAGGAGAGGGGCTTTCACGGACCTCCACGTCCTCCTCTGTCAAAGCCCTTCGGATCGCGGTAGGGTCTGTTGCTGGCAATTCTTGCTCCGAAGCCCGAGTCGTTCTTGAAATCCGGACCCGGTTGGTAATCACGTTGATCACGAGGATCTCCACGGCCTCTACCACGGCCACGACCACGGCCACGATAATCGGGATCAAAGGGTCTGTTGCCTTTGTAAGATGTGTGTCCTTGATCGCGGAAATCGCCCCGGCCATAGAAGTTTTCTTCATAGTCTCTTGGAGGAGGTCTGTTCTCGTAGGCTCGACGACCAGGTGACATGTCTCGTTCTCGGCTTCGGTTTCTTCCTTCATATCGCTGGCGGAATGGCTCTTCATCCTCACGGCGAGAGGCTGAGATGCGACGGCTTGAATCGAAATCACCCGAACGTGGGTGTCGGTGGTCTACCTCTTCTTCATCCTTGACTCGCTGGGCTTGACTCTTCTCTTCGACACGAGGAGCCTTCTCTGCAATCGGGACATCTCGGACATCTTGGACTTCGCTATATGGACGCTTGTTAGAGACAACTCGCTCATGCTGAGATTCAATAGTTGATGGTGCTGGTGCTGGGACAGACTCGGCTCGACCTCCTAATTTGTTAGGGATGGGAGGGGGTAACATGGATGCAACCGATGGCTGAGCAATTGCAGCAGCGGGAATACCACCCCTCTCCTCGATTTCCATTTCTGCCAATAACTTGTCACGCTGAGCATCCAATGCCGCGATTGCTCGACGACGGTTCAGGATCTTTTTTCTGTATGGCTCGTTGAAATATCCTGTTGGAGAAGGTCAGTTGAGAAAGTCCAGGCAAGGCTTGGATTTTGTCATGAAATACCAGTAATGGCCAACCACTCTCGGAGGTCTTCGTCATGAGGAAGTATGTCATCGAGAGCAGGAACAACTTGTTCTCGGGATTGTCTGACGGGTTCTATTCGGGCAAGTGCTCCGTTGGTTTCTGGCTGTCGGGTTGCTTCTTCCCGTGGATCTCGACGAGGCTGAACTGGCTTCTCTGCTTCACTTTGATGCTTTGGTTCAACCTTGGGGTCTTGAACGTTTCTATTCTCTTTACGTGAGTCAACTTCCTCACGTCGGTCACCACGACCATTTGGGAGCTGCTGAACCTTGGGACTTGGGGGAGGAGTTCGGCGACGAGGCTCTAGACGAGGAGCTGGGCGAGCATATGGCGAGTTGTTATTTTGTGCCTCTCGAGAATTGCGGGGTGGTTGCTCTGCAGATCTGGATATCTTGTTCTTATTCTTATTCTGTGCTTCCTTTACTTCTTCGGTGGATATGGTATCTTCAAATATCTCGCCTTCAGAGACTGAGCCGTTGCTCGCATGTCTGCTTCCAAGTGTCTTCCCATTCGTTTCGTTGTTAAGGGGCTTTCCTTGATTGGCAGGCTTTGTAATGTTCGCAGCCGGTGCTTGTGACTTCGCGAGAGTAGCAGGTTTGGGAGGAATTTGTTGGATGCTAGGGACATTGCCAGCTTTCTTTTCTTGTTTAACAGCTGCGCCGGTGGAGGGCTTCGATGTAGAATACTGTGAGATAAGATCGTTCAAATCCTGCTCATGCTTTTCATCAGTTGATTTGGGGATGTTGAGGGATCCGAGGGTTGAGTTCAAAGCTTCTGGTCGTACTGCTTGCTTAGCAGTTGAGCCTAAGATAGGAACTGGAGGGGTTGCAGTGTTTTCTCGCTCCGATTTTCTCTTGAGCAATTGTGCCTTCAATTCTGCAGCTCTAGCGTTCATTTGAGGATCGCGCGTGTTGACTGGCGGAGTGACAGACTGGACAGCTTCTTGAGTGACAAACGGTGATGATGGGAACTGAGCAGAGGTGAAGGTGTCAGCTGTGATCGAATCGACAACTGCTAGTCTGGCACCGAAGTGCGCAAACACTTACTTGGTTGTTAAGACTATGGTTGTGTGTGAAGGCACCGAGATTATTGGTGAAACCGAGTTCAGGTTGGTAATCTCCATCCATAAGTTCCTCGCCATTGGAGTTGTCGAGCTGTATCATGCCCTGTTGATCGAAGTATTGCTGGCCAAGAGGACCACTACCGTACAACTGTGGGTAGTCATCTTGATTGAAGTTATTTGGGAAGGGACCATTGTGCCCAAACCCATTGGGCCACATGGTTGGTTTGACAGCTTTGGCCTCGGAGTGCGCTCAGGCGTTGGCTAAACAAAGCTCGCAGATCTTGTCGTTCAATATCTGGAAAGAATGTAGTAGACTGTCTCTTTGTCACAGATGAGTCCTTGATACTCAAGGTCAAGTTAGCGAGCTCAATCTTGGATAATTTGCGCTGAATCTGTTTTGTGCGATTGGGGACAGAAATGTTTACGGTCTCGGGAGATCGCCTTCAATTTTGTCTTGCAATCTCAAAGACAGACGCGCCGACGAAGCGAATTAGCGCGTTCGCGGGGTCTTTGACGACTTCGGACCGACTTCGGATGGCTTCCTTTCACTGGTACGGTTAGAATGGCATGAGGCCACAAGGCACCAACACACACAAACAAGCCGTTGTAGCCAAAAAATTTCAGGCACTTATGCCATTTTAATAAGCGCAATTCTACTTCTCGCAGTACTAAACACTAGCTTTTTGCGATAACTATCTACGCGATTAAATTAACAAATTAAGAGCCTTATAATTTATGCATAATTAATGCGATTCGATTGCACTTTTTAAAGTTATAAAAGGTTATAGATTAATTGTATTGTAATTACACTTTGCATTAACATCGCGACTTTTTCTAAGTCAACTACTTAGCGAGATAAAGCGGCATAGGCAAATGTAGGTGTGAAATGTTGCTGCCTTGTGGCCTCATGCCATCCTAACCGTTACCCCCTTTCACTACAGGCTTTTGCGGTTTCTTTCGTCTGCTTGATGTTTACATACGTCTAGGTGATCAAACTCCAATGTCCAAGCACTTCAATCCAGTCCAATTCCCTATTGCGTTCTAAGCAGGAGGGAGGAATGAAGCATACAACCCTCCTTGTATAATGCAATACAAAACCATGAATTTTGCAAAAGCACCAAGTAGTCTTCCTTCTCCAGACGACTTCGAAAGATACCATAACCAGACAGGATAGGCAGACGATATTCTTGTGATAATCTGAACATGTGCAGTGGTCAAAGTTAGCAATACCAGAAATAGCTGTGAAATGGCCATATTGCGGAGGACATTAGTTCTTTCCCTCGAAAGTTCTTTTTCTGCCTCTCTGTCAATCTTTCCAGCTTGCGCACTTCCTTGGTCTGGCAGGTATCGAATCGCCCATGCTCCAGAAGCTATGAGGATAGCAAACATTGGGGTCGCAAGTACGAAGAGTGGCAAGTTCGAGACTGTCCAGTATCGAAATGGACCACAGTTCCTGCTCATGTCAAACACTGTCAAATTGACACATAGGATTCATCCTCAGAACTCACCAGTAATGGTTTTGGACAAAGGTGTAGATACTCGGCAATGTCCTCTGACACCATTCTCTCGGAGCCGTATCTATAATTCCACAGTACTCCTGATAGGCAATGTACTGTGGTAGGAGAAAGCCTACAGCAACACTTAGTCCTCCGAGACCTGCAGCAAAAATGCGGCGTAGAACTGCTGTTTGGGTTTCAAAGGGTAGTGTTGAAAGGGTCCTCAAAGCTTCCTCGAGTAACAGCAAGCCGTTGAGAATGCCATTGCTGCGGAAGGTCGTCGCTATTCCAAACAATACTCCTGATATCAAAAGATACAAGTCATGAACTGCAGTGGATTTTCCATTCTGGCCGATGCTCTTAACGAACAACAGACAGCCAGCAAAACTCAGAGCAGCGCAAGAGCTTTCGGCGTATGGCGAGGAGAGAAAAAGACCGGCTGGAGAGACGATATGGAGTAATGCAGCAGTAAAGGCAAAGTTTGGCGGAGATCCTGGGAATACGGCCAACGAAAGGTCAAAGATGAGGACGACCGAGATCAGGTGTGCAATATGAGCAACTGAGATTGCGACCAAAGCTTCTAATCCTTCATAACGAAGTTGTGTGGTGTTCTTCAAGACTACACTTTTCAGTAAACATGGTCGGAGAGCGGGGTATATATAATTCTTACATCCAGTGCATAGAGCTATGACACGTGTGAAGCCCCATCCAAATGCCCATTCTTGCTCAAAAAGATGCCCTCGTTCTGCAGTCTTGACGAAGTAAATCGCATCCCATCGTTTCAATTTGTTGACAAGACGGTCGAGAACTATCGGCAGTTCTTTCCCATTGCTTGCTTCTCTGAGGTTGCTCGATGTGTCGTAGCCAGGGCCAGGACTGCATAAGGCAACCAGCAACAATAGGACCTTCCAGCACAGGAAGAGCGTGATTAGCTTTCGAATAGGATGATCCAGATTCCTAGTCAAGGACTGCATGGTCAGGCCTGATATCGGAGCTTCTGCTCTTCCAGAAAGGCGCCAGAATCAGCGGTGAGGGTGGAAAAATGCATTCGATGCGGGCGTTCTAAGCTTGCATATTGTTTTGCTTCCGGAAAGACAGCGTAGAGCTCGCACTTCGTATCTTGGCTCAATTGAACTTGGCCGTCGCGAGGAGATGAACGGTTGACCAGAGTTGCAATTGTTGTAGAGTACTCCGTATCTCTGGCCTCCCTATTGGACCGTCGCTTCGAAGGCTTTTATCCAGTCACGTGTGGCATTTAAACCCTGATCTTCCGCATCCTTTTCCCTTTCTGGCTACTCCACGAGTCGACATCCTGGCTCTGCGGGCTGCACGACCCTCGTTCTCCATCTGCCGTTTGTGCAGCGCTTCAGCAAATCACGGCCGGCTGCCGGTCGAATAAGATTGAAACATTTTATGCTCTGGATGTGGTAGCTTACGGATTCTTTGACAGGCCGAAGCCGACTTCTGACAACGCGAGCGCGAGGAAGTGCTCCCACCCCGAAGACCCGGATCTATCTAAGCACGATTAGGAAATTGGGTGAACCAGCTGAACATCAAGGGTTCCATTCCTCCTCTTCAGGGGCTTTCTATTTGTCGATGACGGGACCTCGATGGTTTACGAACGTTAAGTCGTGCCCGGCTTTTGTGTACAGCATGTCAAGAGACATCCGGCCTTCCGTCTTCACTTTTTTCTGTCTGCCCCTCCATTTGCTCCACTCAGCCAGCCGCCTCGAAGAGTCCTCAGCGACCATTTCTATCTGGAGAGCCCCGAATCTTCTACAGTTCTGAATCCGAACCACAGAGCTTGTCAGCGAGCTTATGTTTCCGACACGACGGTTCTCGTTTTGTCTGGTTGTCCCGTGCTGACGAGAGCTCGTCCAATATCCACGGTCAGGGAGCCCCTAGGCACTGCTGTACGACCTCGGGCATCTAGAGCCTCAGAAATCTGACCACCTCCTTCCGACCTCCTTTTCGTGTCATTCACTTCTCTCGAGATACCAGATCACTGTTCACTCCTTTCTTCGATGTCCTGCTAATTGTGGGTCATTGCGACGCATCGAATCATCATACGCGTGGCTGTGGACTCTTACCTCAGCCTGACCGTCAGCCCTACGACACGTCCGGCCTGCTGCAATGCCCTCGAATCAACGGGACATTCAGATTGCACTCAAGCATCGAATTTTTACAAACTTGGATATATCTTAGTTGCGCATCCACTGTGAACGGAAGGCGCCCCCAATTCTGGGGCGCTGCTTCCGTTCTTGAATTCTCACAATGTTCCTCAATAGTTCCCTCTGGAACCACGAACATGAATTCAGCAACCGTACTCAACCATCACCAAGCACTTCCATTCCGCGGAGGAGGCCGCTGGCAAGATCAGCATTTTCCACACCTATTCCACGAAAACCTACGATTTATGAAGACTCGCCGACAATCATTCTTCGTCCCGAAAGACCATTGTCTGATATACCACGAATCAAAGACCCTATTGTTCGCTTTCAAGAAGTCGACCAGGAGACAATGTCCGAGGATGGCAGGTCGATTGCAAATTCAGAGGGCAGTGAAACAACTGCTGGCGGTGGGAAACGACGAAGACGATCAATACGGAATACCACAACCTATCAGTTAGCACATCCCGCACCTACCTTGACGCAGAAGCAGAGGCTCTTACAAATCCGCCCCAAACTCTTGCTTCAGTTGCAACGTTTGTCGCCGGGATCCAGACCGAAACCTACCCTTGACATCCTTCCTTCGACCATCGTGGTTCCTCGACTTGCCAAGAGATTCCCAAGGATGTTTAGGGGGAAAGGAGAACTTGGGGCCAACGATGTAATCGTTGTTAAAAGCGAAGAATACGACGCAGGCTATGAAACTGTTGTCGACGAGAGCGATTCGGACGAGGAGGGTCTTGCAAGACGGGACTTGGTCGCTGTAATATGCCAAATGAGGCGGGACTTAGGAGGCTCTCAGGGAAAGGCGGAGATCGTCTTGAGCGATGGCTCCGTATGGATAGGCAGTCCTTTACCTAATGGCTTGTACGAATTTGTTACGACGGACGAAAGAGGCAACACTACGACTGCTCGATGGGTACGACGAAGCACTAAGAGGAGAAGTGTCGATGTCTCGGATGTTACCAACCTCAACAGAGATATTAAATTCACGTTTAGTATTATCGACCCCAGCACACGTCGGCATCCAATCCTTGCTACTCTTACTCAAAACACACTGGACATCCCGGACACTTTCACTTCGGTTTCTCCATCGGCAGGTAGGCATCCGCCAACCTCACCTATACCACGTCTCGCAGGAGAGACCAATGAAGATGACGAAGGATACCCACCGGAGAGGTCTACCCACGTTATTGATGAGAGTATGAAAGTTCTTATCCAGGTTACTGGGACTTGGGTTGCTTTGCGGCAAGGCTGGTCGCCCTACTTCAGATACAACGATGCCATGGCTACGCCGAGCAGTCAGTCATTGTCAGCAGGTCGTGCGAGAGCATCGTCACTGACGCCTGAGTCTATACGTCCAGCTGCCGCCGGAACGACCTCAAGCACTCCGGAATCTTGCAATAGTACTCTTGGAGCAGTGTTGTGCGGCAAGAAGCGTCGATCTTCTGTGAAGGCAAGCCCCACAAATGGAATCCCTCCTCAGAATGATCGCTTTGTTCCACCGAAGAGGTCACTTTCTACGGGCACTGCTTTTGTGCAACGCGCTGCAGCCCGAAGAGCTGGGCAACCAAGTACCGTCGCCAGCGACAGCGAGGGCGAGAGTACGAGTTTCACTATTCCTCCTACAGACAAACCCAATGCACACAAACATATGTCCACGCCTCCCTCTCTTACACCTCCCGGTTCCTCGACCACAACGCCCGAAACACCAACTCGGCCACAAAGGCGTGCACAATCGGCTTACATCCCAACAAGTGCCCTGCAAAATGGGTTCACAAGTCGATCTCTGGATACGGATGGTACGACAACTCCTCCGTTGAAACCTGTGGACTTAGTGGCGAGAGTCAAACATGGTCGATGGAAGGCATTTACGAATTTCTTTCGACGCAAACGTAACACGTCTAGCACCGACTAGGCCATGCGTTATTGCGAACCTGTATTCATATTTTCTCGATTACTCTATCAGCCTAGGATGCCACCAACAGCGCACGTTTCTTTGTATATGGGAAAGGCACAAGTGCCACGGGGATGGCGTTGACCAATGGTTTACCCAAGGAAGGCCGGCGTTGCAGGATTAACATGTATATTTAGGGTCATTATGGACCAAATTATCCGTTGAAATAACAATAACTACTCTAGGATTCTTTCAGTTGCCGAAACATACCCTCGAGACCCAAAACGTCCCGGCGTGCAATTGATAATCATTGTGAAGCAAAGTGCTAGGCAAGAGTGCTCACGTAGGCGTAAGGCGGAAGTGCTTGCGTAGGGCTATGCCTAACCGCTATATCAAGAATCATTGGAAATCTCAATGTTTATTTGCATAATATGATCACTAATTGTCTTGTGCAATTGCTATGAACCCCATTCGAAGCAATTCATGCGCCGATACTCTACAAATCTTCAATTAAGCTATCGTCGTCGTTGTTCTCTCTCATCCTGCTGACTGATCCACTCACGCAAGGCTGCAAATCCGCGTCAATCAATCAGCAGTGCAACCCAACGTTATTCACATCCGACGTCGCAGACCTCAATAAAGTCATTGAATATTTCAATGCGTACAGAATCTTTGATCTGCCATCATACGCCAGGTAGCTCCCGAAGTGTTTTTGCCCTGCTGCAGTGCAGAGTTGCCGCCATCAAGGTCGTGTGATTTAGTTGACTAGAAGACCTCTCTCTAAGAGCTCTGCATTCCAGGGAAGGTACATCTACACCGCTGTCATGTCGCACAGGAGCGCAAGAGAGCATCTGCTAACACAATGACGAGCCCAGGTCCCCCCCAGAAGAAGAGAAAGCTGTCGACGGCGTCAGGCCTGAGCTCAGCTAGCCATCACAACGGGAATATGGAGGAAGGCTTTACAAATGGTCGCAACCATGCGCAATTCCTACAGAGCATACTTCAGAATGGCGGCCATCCGAATGATACAATATCGCGTGCAACGTCTCCAGGCTTCGGGTTTACGTCCAATGGAGTCAATTACGAGAAGGAGAAGCGGTACCTACCTCGAACGTTCCCCTACTTCGACCTATTACCGTACAAAGTTGAGGAGGATGTAGAACGAAATGCGGCACTAGAGGAGATATTAAAGCAACTATACATTGCTCTCAAGTCAGAAGATATTACACCAGGAGCTGTACATTGGACGAGAGAGCTGAAGGGATGGCTGAACCTCAAATTCGAGATCCCGCGAGACCTGCGGGTGAAGCTTGTCAAGATGTATTACATGCTTGCTTTAGCACCGGGGATGGATTGGGTAGCTACGGATAGATTTGAGAGCATGTTTCGATTTTTGATAAAGTAAGGCTCTCGTCCTAAGTACACCTAGCCTAGCTAACATCCGAAGGAAAAAGCATTACCTCAAGCCCGGAGAAGACCTAGTACTTGAATGGCGGCCGCTATGGAAGGAGATCAAATCGATTGTATTACCGTCTGAAATGGCAACAAATCAAGGAGGGCGCAAACGAAGTCACAAGAATATCGCCAATATGTGCGCTTTCGCAGCTCAATACTTCGACCCAAGAGAGAGACAAGCTATGTTAGAGGAGGTCCTTCCATACTTCACTACGTCAGACATTACAGGAGCTTTCATTGTACTTGGTACCTTGAACTTCCTCATGCCGACGCATCCTGCTCCGAATGAGCCTGGTCAACTCCAACCTCAAGATTACCTACCCACTTTCTTCCATTTATGGTCGCTAGTCAACCGCTCCAAAGCCGTTGATAATATCTTTTTTGATCTCTTCTCCAGATTAGCCCGAGACTCTCTAGGCAGCTCTCATGTCGAGTTTTCAGAATATGGTATCTTCACCAAAGACCAATCTGACTTCATCTTTACCGCGCTGTTACGGTTGACGGAGATCCCTGTTGGCCAAGCACAATCGCCATATAGCGGTATGGTTGATCTCGGTGCTGGCCTTGGAATGTACCTGGAGAGAGACAAGAAGAAGGCGCCAATAGGATACTCTATTGCAAGATGGATTGTCATGTCACTATCACCTCAGTGTATAGACAAGCCAGGCTCAATTCTCTCCAACCTTGAGGGCCTGATGGTTTCCATCGATACCTTCTTCCATCCTTCAAACAATGGTGCTTGGACGGACATGCTAGCGCAAATCGTGTTCCATCTTGTTGATTTCTTCGTCATGCGCTGGAATCGAGAGCAAAGCGGAGAGATGGATACACCTCCCGAGCGTCGTATCAACGATGCGTTGAAGAGGCGATTCGTCCTAAGCTTGAAGGAAGTCATGTTCATGGGGTTGTTCTCCAAGAAGGCTAAGTCTCTGAACTGCTATTTCGGCGCAATTCAGGGCTTGTCGTATCTCGAACCACATTTGATTCTGCCTGGAGCCCTTCAGCGATTCTACCCTTCTCTTCAGGGGCTGGTAGAAGTCCATAGAACACAATCATCACTATGTGGTTTACAATTATGCGCCAACGTGATATCGAAGCATAAAGGTCTGCGATGTCATATCACCGCGCTGTTAGCTTTGGCATTACCTGGTATTGACGCAAACGATTTAACGAAGACGATGCACACCTTAAATTTCATTCAAACTGTGGCATACAGCGTTCCGTTCGTGGACCTCACTAAGGCTAATAGCGAGATTCACGATTCGTCACTGGCCATTCAATGGGTGCAAGGCGAGATGGAACGTATGGAGAGAGAAGGTCCAAATATTGCGATTGACTACAGAACCGAGCTGAGCGATGAAGACGAGGCGAATATCGTGCGCTCATCAACAGCTGGCTTTGGCGAGTTTGTGTTATCTTTGCTTGGGAAGATCTTCACTCTTCTTGAGAATCTGCCTGAGTTGTCACGGGCACGATCTGGTTCTCCCGAGGAAAGTGTCATCAACACATTACCTGCTGCATTAACTCCTCTTTTCGCTTCGCTCTCCCCCGAGATCTTCGATATGGCACTGGAAAAGGTTGCTACTTTCGTCGGAGGTCACGTCGTTCATCAGGCTCGAGATGCGATGGCTTTCATTTGCAATTCACTTTGCAAGGCCAACCCGGAAAAGACGTTGAAAATCTTCGTGCCCATGCTTGTGGTTGGCATTCGTAACGAGATTGACTTCAACGACGCCGCATCAGACAGAAGCAGTGGTACCGATGTCTTACCCCGAGATCGTGCTCTGGTCTGGCATATCAGCATGCTCAGTATGATCATTGTCCATGTTGGTGGCGGTGTTATGCCATATAAGAAGGAACTCTTCGACATCGCTCTGTACATGCAAGAGAAGTGTCGAGGTATCCCAACGATGCACATCTCGAATTACATTCATCATTTGCTACTCAACTTGACACTCATCTACCCAGTAGACAGTGCTTTGTATGAGCCCTCGGTTTTCAAGAGAGGTCTGGACGTAACAGATTGGGGTAGAATTACCAAGCCGAGTGAGCTCACTATCAACTGGCACCTTCCCTCCGACGCAGAGCTCGAGTTCGCTGTCGAGTTATTCGAGTCTCAAGTCAAGACCGCAATTGAGCGCCTTACAAACTTGACTGGTCCAAATCCGGCTGTCAGCAGAACAGGAAAGAATAAGGAGTGGTCCGATGAGGTTTCACGGAATCTCTCTCAACTGCGGCTTATCATTTCGGGAATGGCTACGTTGTTCGACCCAAAGAAGGCTTCAGGACAACTCGACAGAGGTCATGACCACGATGGCGACATTCCCATGAACGGAACTGCGACAAACGGCGACAATTCTGATGACTCTAGTGATGAGGACGACGACGGACTAGCTGAAGCAGCTGAGGACGAGGAGACCAGACCGCAATTCCATTACCGGGCTGGTTATCTCCTGGAGAGGAACAGCGCCATCTACAACCAACTCCACAAATTGCGCGAGGATGTCGGCCAGCTTCTGTCTAAAATGCATGGATTCTTGACTGAGCACCAAGAAGATGATGTGGCTTGCTTCAATTCGCTGTACCAGGCATATAGAACTTGGATCACGGATGTTGGTAATGAGCGATCGGCTCACATGGTCGAGCGGGTGGCCAAGCTTTACGATGCTGATGCACGAGCCTTCAAAGTCACTGGTCTGCGAAAAGTATATCCAAGACCTCTCCTTGTTAAGCGTGCGGGAATATATCATTTCCACAGAGTCAAGCACAACTCATCTGCTAGACACAAATCAGACCTTGACAAGAAGCTTCTTCTCGAACTGGCCGCGTCTGCTGTTTCTCTTTACGCCGAAGTTCGCATCAATGCGCAGTCTGCTATGGAATCTGCCCTGAAGGCCCTGATCGGCGGTCGTCCTCTTGTCATTCCTCCTCTCCTGAACACCTTTGCAAAGGCTTTGGAGGAGAATGACTTTGATCGAATCAAAGGCTCCATATATTCCTTGCTCTATGGCAGCTTGACCAAGACCATGTCTAAGGACTGGCGTTGGGCTCCGATTATGCTTGATTTATATATCAAGACTGTCACCGTGGACAAACCATCAATTCAAAAACTCAGCGGCCAAGCTCTGTACACCGGGCTGCTCGATTTCGGAAAGGCCCTGGAGTTGTTCATCATCATCGATCAAGAGCTGGTTGACGTCTTCGAGCCTAGGATTGATGTCTCACAGAAGATTTCATCCAGGCACGATTTCATCGTAGAACGTAGAAGAAAGGTGGAGGAGAAGAAGGCAGCACTGGCGTTGAAACTCATCGAGACGAGTAAAAACTCGCACTGGAAGATTGCTGGTCGATGCACGCTCTTCATTCTCAATGCAGGCATTCGAGTACAGACGATTGCGCCCCCTTCTCTGGTTGAGCTGGCTTTCAATGGTGCCGTTGACGACCACCCAGGACTTCGAGCCAGTTACGCTGAGGCCATGTTGCGGATTTTCAATCACCTCGAAACTCGAGCAATTTACGGTCATAGCGTCGAGAATTTTGTTCGTGAGATCGAAAATCCTGTCAACCGGGTTGAAGTGACCGTTCCGAAAGATGATCCAAATTGGACCCAGAAATACTTGGATGCATTCGCCAAGCCAGAAATCCCAGATTATTTTGTCGATCGAGACTTTCCAGGATGGCTTGTCTGGGGAAAGAAGTTCAGAGGAATCAAAGGTCATCCAATTGACTTTGACGACTACGACGATCTTGAGAATGGTATCAGGAAACAGATGGGAGCGCTGCTGACACGTGATTGGTACAAGAAGTATTTTGGGTACATGAAGCAGGAGCCACGGGACTCGACTGCGGACCGCTTCAGAGTTCACAATGCCGCCGTTCTCATCCAAACCTTTGACTTAACATTCAGTGGACTGACTGCTGCCACATTTGATGACATCAAGGAGTTGGTCGCAGACACTTTCGAGGATGGAAGTGACAAGCATCAGCATCGCGCTACTGCAGAAATTATTGCAGCACTGCTCCTGTCTCCTCTCGAGCGACCCTTGGCAATTCGGAACAAGGTGTGGGCTTACGCAGTGCCCATTATGTTGCAAGTATTTGCAGACGGTCTAACACCGGAGAACATCACATATTGGATGACAAGTCTGCACATGATTATCGGAGGAAGAGATCCACGGCAAGCTCGTGAGATCATCGACAGCCTTGCGTCGTTCCGCCTCGATATTTCATCCAACGCGGCCTTCAAAGAAAGCTCGAAGGTTCAACTGCTGGAGTTTACCATTCAAGATGCTGGCTGGCACTTCAGACTAGAGAAGCCCATTCTGGAGGACTTCCTGGCCCATATTGACCATCCTTACAAGGCTGTGCGAGAGACAGTGGGTCGTACCATCGCTTCCATCTACCGCACACGATATTACGAAGCCTTCAAGGATGTCGACACGTTGCTGAAGGAGAACAAGGCGTCTTCGTCTCTTGGTATCAAGCCATACGCCCCTAATGAGGAGTTTGCAGCAAATGTCAAGAATGTGTTCGATAGGCTCGAGGTCTGGCGTGGCGAGCGGGCACCTGGACAGCAGACACCTTCATCGTACACGTCGGGAAGTAAGACTGTCTTGCTCTGGCTTGATTCCACGTTACAGTCGTATGAGTGCACGTCATTACTCGAGTTCTTCCCGGATGTCTTCATGGAGCAATTCCTTCATATGATGGATGTCAAAGAGGATCCAGAACTACAGCGATTGGCGTACCTTGTCTTCCGTCATCTGCCAAACGTTCCTTTCCGAGCAGGAGAAGATGGTGCTTTCATCTCAGCCCTCATACGCATTGGCAAAGTTTCGACGTCTTGGCACCAACGTCTCCGAACTTTGATCAACATGCAGGTCATCTATTTCCGCCGCATCTTCCTCATCAAGCCTGAGCAACAGCAAGCTCTTTTCGATGCCGTCGCAGACATGCTTGAGGATCCTCAGCACGAGGTCCGTTCTGGAGCAGGTACAACCTTGTCGGGTATGATTCGATGCTCGCCTGTTGCGCTCCGAAATAACGTCCTGTCGACTCTCCGAAAGAAGTTCACGAATGCGTTGTTGAAGAATCCGATGCCGAAGAAGACCCCTGGCACAAGTACCCCGGTTAATACCAATCAGCAGGTCATTCGACGACATGCTGCTGTTCTTGGCCTTGGGGCTTTGGTCACTGCATTCCCTTATGTGACTCCACCTCCAGAATGGATGCCCGAGATTTTGGCCTTGCTCGCTTCAAGAGCAGCAAACGATGCAGGTGCGATCGGCAAGACGGTGAAGACTGTCTTGGCTGATTTCAAGAAGACGAGACAGGATACTTGGGTTACTGATCAGAAGGTTTGTTTTCCCCGCCCCTTCCTATTACAGAAACGCAGCTCGGAGATACCAATCTCTCTGAAGTATCTGGGACATTCGAGAGCCAAGTTTTAGGGAACCTTACTAATACAACTCACAGTACTTCACCCCGGAACAGTTAGAGGACTTAGAAGGCGTGCTATGGAAGTCATACTTTGCATAATCATCGCAGTTCATTCATTTAACATGGAAACGGGTTACACGCATGGGAACTGGAGTTTTCGAGCTCTGCTTTTTACTTTTGTACGTGTCTAGTTCGAGTCTGTATTATGGGTTTGGAGATAAGTGCCCAAATTCATTCGTTTGCTTGCAAGGTGTGCTGGCGCTGGGTGAATGAAAGGCTTGCAAGGGTGGTCTTTGAGCATAGCTGGTTGCATTTGAAAATTTGCATTATTGTAAGTTACAAAAATGAGAAATGGAGCTGCTTAGATTTGCGGCGGGAACGAATGGATGAAATCATATAGTCTAGAATTCTGTCGTTTGCTTACGTCCTTTCGTAGGAGAGCGTTGAGAGTAGACTAGACATTGAGCTCCCCCTGCTTCCTAAAACCCTCGTAGCTCATCACTCGCTCTTGTCCCGATTACACTTTCTCAACTAGCTCCTCTCCTTCTCCCCAGCTACTGTCATCAAACTGTCCTCCCCACTCTCTTCCTCCATTTCTTCTCCTTCATCAGCCTTGTGATCCCCTACGTCGCCTGGAACATCGGAAAGTTCCCCGAAGAATCTGCATCATCCGGCTCCGGTACTGGAGCATTGGAAGACTCCTCGTCTCTGGCCCGGCCGGCTTTTAAAATCTGCTCTGTCCTGCCTTTCTGCCTCCTTGTTGATAAGGTTCCCTCTCCTGTGGCTGCTTCGCTTTCCTGTACTTTGCCGCCCTGGTTCTCGTCATCGGTTCTTGATTCGGATCTGGGAATTGAGCCAGCCGTTTGGCCTTCATGTCGTGGATCCAACATTTGATACTGAGGGTCTGATCATCGATCTCCTTGTTTTCCTTCACATCCCATTTTTCAACGTGATCTCGATCTCATTCTTTCGCGCCGCTTGTTGCCTTCGGACTTGACGTTTAAGTTAGTTCATACGTGTTTGAACGAGTTAACCGAACTCTGCAAAGTCCTCGGTCGCTGCGTCAAATCTAGCCTTGACTTCTTCAGGGATGAGGGGCGCTTGAGGTGCCATACTGAATTGCTGATAGGCGTGAGCCGGGATTTAGCAGTAGATTATGCGTGTTGATAGCGTTTGCGAGCTATGATCACTAAATCTAGTTTTCTGTCATTGTCCTAGCTTCGTCAAAGACTTCTAGATATGTAAAGAACTTAGGAACTTTGAAGTCACCCAATCTTGATTCAAGGAGAAGCTTCTGGGTATCAGCTGAAGAATTTCCTTATTTCCCTTCAGTTGGGATCAATGTGAGAATGTACGAAGATGACAGCATCAAAATGGGGTAAATGCACAGGCAGCTGTTTTCTATGATGAGTTGAAACACGATCATAAAGTGTTTCTACGCTCTACATGGCGCATCAGTCATATTGGAGAAGCTCCCTATTTTCAATGTCCCAGCATGATATGAAGACCATATAATCAGAGTTATGTCAATAGCAAATGCTTTGTCTATCTTGGAGAGTGTTTGATGAGCTCCAAAACTTAACCTTTGGGTTACTCCTGCCCAATATTCGAGGAATCTTCTATCATCTCTGCTGCCTCAAGCTCTTTGCCGGGGGCTCGGAAGGCACTCCCTCCTCTTCGTCGTTGTCCTCCTCCTCTGCAGCTCTCATCCGAGGACTCTCGCTATTTTCTTCCCTTGAATTCGCTGGTGCCTTTCCTTTCTCTGGTTGCACTTTCTTTCCGGCCCCTTTTCCTTTCGTAGCCTTGGCTTTGCCTTGTCCCGATAACGGTCCTGCTTCCTCACCTTCTTCTTCCAAATCAAGCGCTGCCAGCATTCGGTCCCGCACACCGGTGAAGATACGGTCGATTTCAGTCAATGTCTCTTTCTGCCATTTGTCCAAGATTGCTTGAAATCTTTTCGCTTGGTCTTCTTGTTTTTGTTCGATCGCCTCCTTCATGGATTTCTTGTAGTCTGTGAGAACGTCATCGATCTCCTTGCGAGATTCGTCATCTGGAGGTGGATTTTTTGAGGCTTTTGGTGGCATTCTGATGCTGCAACCGCCTCGGCTTGCTTCTGAGGGCTGATTTGAATGGTGCGTTACGAGAATGTTGAGCTATTTGAGTTCAGTGGATCTCTACTCTTGAAGTCAATTCCTATGGAGGCTTTAATAGCCATAGGACATTCAAGATGCATGTCTCAGAAGAAGGACCGATGCACTTCTCCAAGACGGTAGAAGCCCCGTACTTCTGCCTCAAATGCATGTCTGTGAAATTCATTCATCTCATTCTGACACTCTGAGACCAGGGGTCGAAGACATTATCTTCTTCTGTTTCCATGTTCTCGTGGTCGGGAATGCCTTTTATTTTTATTTTTCAAAAATGAATGAATGAGAGCGAAGCTTGGGAGTGAAAAGTGAAGATTATTCGCGACGGTCTTGGATTTCTACTTAAGGTTGCATGTACCTCCGTACGAAATGAACAGGGTGTCGAAAAGCCCTTAGTTCCAAGTTCATCTTATTTCCTGGAGTTTATACTCCGCTTGCACCTATTTCATCATTTGCACAAGTTCGCATTCTAGCAGACAGATTCCAGCATCGTGCCCTCAGCTCGCACTACCACCCGCTCCATCACTTAACCATAGCATGCTACCCGCAGAGCCAATTGCCAAATACCGTAGATGATGGATGAAAATGTGTCTAGATTGCCCACTTCGTAGTTTTCGAAGCATTTGCGACGCGTTGAGTGTCAAATTTAGTCGACGAAATGTTGAAGTGTATGCAGAAGACCTCCAGTTCTGGGAGGAGCAGAACATCGAGACTTCCCCAACCTTACCTGAGAGGCACCTCTCAGCAGCACCAGATACCCCAAAAAGTGTTCCCACAAACATGCACAAATATTATCTCTGCTGCCGAAGATATTTGGCACGTGGTTAGTTGGATTGTGCATCATTTCATCGAGCAGATCGGGGTGGCAGTAGTTAGAGCTCAGGTCGGTTACACAGCACCACAACCTCCCCACACACAACCAACACGACTACACCAACATCTTCACGAAGACGACAATAGCGCAGCATTCACAAGTAGCCCATTGATCTATAGGCTGATGGCCTTCCCAAAATAACACACCTCTCCTACCAGACTACTCGCCACCTTATATTCTTCGCGCTCCTCTATTTTAACGAAGACAAGAAAAAAAGAAGAAAGAAGAAGGAGAAACTTCTTTAGAATAGAGGGGAGCGAAGAATACAAGGTGGCAAGTAGTCTGGTGGGAGAGGCGTGTTGTTTTGGGATGGCAGCGTGGTGATGGGAAGGAGTGATCTTGTGGTGGTATTGGGCCGGGTGAGGATGAGGCAGGCCGGCCACCTCACCAGTTTTCAATTGCTGGAATGCATACATCTACGTGTTGTCTAGAAATGAGGAGCTTAAGTGGAAAGAAACAGAGAATTTGAGATTCTTCATGTGCCCTCGGGCTTTTAAGAGGAGAATAGTGCTTGAACAATACTTGCACCGACTTCGATGAGGACATAATCCAATTCATCTCCAGGTACAGCTCAGCAACTGCTTTAACTTCCACGGAGGCTCAGTTTCGAAGTCAAAGTATTGGGCTCATACAGTCTCGCAAACCTCACTATTAATTGGGCTTCGCTCATTTCCTCTTGCGACTTTTCACCTCATCCTCATCTTCGTCCAAACCTGCTTCTGGCTCTTTCTTCTTCCCATGTCCTCCCGCTCTAGTCGTCCTCGACTGCGAACCTGCCATCCCTGTTGTCGACGTACCTTGAGTCTCTTAGTTGTTCGTGGCATCTGCCGTTGCACGAGTCTGTCTTTTCGCAAATGAAGGAGGAGCATTCGAGTTGATTGCATCCTGCCCTACAGGAACACTGGTAGACATCTCTGCGGAGGAAGACATGCTGGTAGATGCAACTGCAGCAGATCTGGATCCTCTTCCTCTTCCCGTATCTGTCCAACCTGTCATAGACGGGCCTTCGATCCTCGTGGGCTTGAAAGCCATTTTTTCGCTCTCCGATGCCTCGTGATCGTTCGTACCGAAAGACTTGGTGTTCTTGGCAGGTGCTTTCGCGCGTCCATTCACTCTTGCTGGTATACCAGTCATCTTGGCCTTATTGGAAACAGCAATGCGTTCTTCGAGAGAAGGTTTGGGAGGCGGTCTGCTCCGTGTTTTTCGGTGCTCCTTCTCACTTGGTTCGGATTCCTCGCCATCAGCAGCACTTAATTTTTCTCCTTTCTTCCCTGCACCTTTTTTGACCTTCTTGGACTTGGGTTCCTTGATAGGAGGGGCTTTCTTCGTCGCCCTGTTTCAAACTGATCGAGGAAGCAAGAAGGGAGTTTGCATCTTATATGATCTGCTCGGAGAAGCCAATTCCCTAAAGAGAATAGGTTCCCACAACCGCTGGAAAGGAGAAAGAAGTCGAAAAGAGGGAAGCCAGTGCCGTCGAGATGGTTCGGTATCTTACAAAAGCATTGAAATGTAGATAATAATCTAGAAACTTGAAGTAATATCCTTTCACGGCATCAAAGATGCCTCGAATGCTGCCACTCTTTTTTGCTCACACCAGTGCTCAATTCTCTAAGAACGCTGTAAGCATTGAAATTCAAGAGAACAATATAGCATTTAGTTTTAATAGAAAACCAAAACAGCATGTTATTCAGTCTAGTGAATGTTGAGACCGAAGCTCAAACAATGCCCCTTCGCTGCTGGTTGATCAGTTTCCTCTCTACTTCCTCCTCCTCTTCTACCGCATTCTGCCTACCTCAATTGATATCGCAGACATAGTATCAAGTAATTCGCTTCCCCCGCCCATCTCTTGGTGGGAGAACTCTTCGTCGAAGGCTCTGCATCAGCAGCTTTCGTATTTGACAATGATGCGTTTCCCCTCGTTCGACTGCTGACAGCACCCGCTGTTGTCTTCTCCTTCAATTGCAACTTTTCTGCCTTCCCTCCTTTTGCAGCCTTGGCTTTGCCTTTCCGTGAGGTCGCTTGCACCTTTTCATCGTCCTCTTCCTCTCCGTCGCTCAAATCGAGTGCAGCCTTGATGTCCGTTTCGAACTTGTTGAAGGCATCGTTGACCTCTGTTTGATTCTCTTGCTCCCAACGATTTAGCAGATCCCGGAAGTCCTTGACTCGTTTGGCCTGTTTTTTCTGGATTCGAGTCTTGATGGTTTGTTTACATTCTGCGAGGTATTTGTCGAGGTTTTCGCGGAGGTCGTCCTCGGAGGTTTGGGTGGGTTGGGCTTTCTTTGGTGGCATTGTTGATTATGGATCGGTCTGCGGCTGTGGACTACAGCAGGTGGATTTAGTTAATGGATGATGAGGGTGTTGTTGTTGACCTGTAGCTGGCACAAAGGCACTTATATGAAGCTCGAGAAAGGAGTTTCATAGCATCAAAGCAGTAAGACAATCTCAAGGGACTGAGGACACTCACCTTCACCTGTCGAAGCGACGAGAAACTCTTCCAAACCTCAAAGGCTTCCATTTACTACAGACAATGGTGATTGAACCTGGCTCAAATGCTTCTAAGATGAGACAGCAGTCTGATGGGATATGATGCGAGGTTGTGGTAATTTGAAGTTTGGTGTCTGAGCTAATCACTTGAGGGCTTCAAGACGATGAACCTTCAGAGCAGCAAGTTTGTAAATTAGTATCCATGTCACATCACTGATGGGGAGATGTGCTTTGTTCTGGCATCCATTTTGTGCAGGTACCCATAGCGGCGATGTTCTATCTGTGTCTTCGTGATTCACAATCGTGCAGGGCCAGGCTTACCATCTTGCAGTCACAAGCGACTATTGATAATGTCGACAAAAGCAGGCTTGAGAGAAGCACCTGAAAAACATAATTAGCAGAGCAACAAAAAAGATAAGTAGACCACATACCACCAACAAGGAACCCATCAATATCAGTCTGCTTGCTCAAATCCTTGCAGTTCTTCTCACTCACACTTCCACCATAGATAATCCTCGTCTCCTCCGCAGTCTTCTCATCAACCTCCTTCTTCAACCACGCCCTAATCGCAGCATGAACCTCCTGAGCCTGCTCCGTACTAGCAACCTTCCCCGTCCCAATCGCCCAGATCGGCTCATATGCCACAACAATCTTAGTCCAATCCTTAACCTTATCCTTAACTGCTCTCAATTGATTCGTAACAACCTCAATAGTCTTCCCGCTCTCTCTCTGCTCAAGACTCTCGCCACAGCAGAAAATAACACCGATACCGCCATCGAGTGCAGCCTTGGTCTTGTTCGCGACGAAGACGTCGTCTTCTTGGAGGATTACGCGACGTTCGGAGTGGCCGAGGAGGGTCCAGGTTATGTTGCTGTCTTTGAGTTGGTCGACGGAGATTTCGCCGGTGAAGGCGCCGTTGGGTTTGTCGAAGACGTTTTGGGCGGCAACTTCGAGGCCGGGTTTGAGATGTTCGCGGGCGAGGAGGAGGTAGAGGGCTGGTGGGGCGATTACGACTTCTGTTGTTCATCACATTGAGTATTAGTAGACGTTGTACAGAGCTTGATAGCTTGGTTGAGCTACACCGAGTTTTGGTTGAGGAGAAGATCGACAGTTGCCGATACTAAGCAGCAGACAAGGAGAAGACGTACCAGTGTTGGGATCCAACTTGGCTTCATTCAGGTATCCGATGATCTTCTTGATGGTATCAACAGAGCCATTCCTGTGCATCACCATCTATCAGCTCTTTGTTCCAAGCCGTTTCAGCTATCACCTCACGGAGGAGAAACTGACATCTTGAAGTTACCACCGACGAAGAATTGGCGAGCCATGATTGCGATTGATGTTTGTAAATCCGAGGTAGAGTTTGGTTTTGAGATATGTGTATGAGGGAGGAAATCCAGGTCTTGTAGTTGTAGAGGATGGTGTAGCTACAGAATCTTTCGAGCGTAGTCGAACGATTGGGTGGGGTTCAGCTCAATCTGCCCGATTTCTGCCCCTCCAAACCGCCGCCCCATCTATGACGATTGAGCTCCCTGAAACAGCCGAAAATGCCCCATCCTTCAGGCTCCTCTCAGGCTCCAAATAAGCACGTGAATGCCCCAAGACGAAAAAACCTTCAACGACTCGGCATGCGGAAAAAGAAACAACAGATCAGATTCAAGTCCAGTGCAGGTTCTGTATCACCTCACCAATGGCCTCGCAGAACCGAGGATGAAGGGATGTACAATTGGGCAATGGGAGATCATCCCGCACGCGCCGGGAACTCCCCCGTCCATTGCCGAATGTAATGTAATGCCAGCGAAGAGCTTCGCTTCATTTTTCGAGGCATGATTTTATGAACCTATGGAGTGAGATGCATGGATCGGGCACAAATGCAGTCCAGTCTTGGGGAGAGAAGAGTTCGAAGGACAAGGGATATCCCACACCCCCATTATATTGGGAGTTCTGTTAGGTCACGCATATAAAAGGGCTCTCCGTACGAGGTTCAATTTGCTTCTTTTCATGAGGGAATATGAGGTGATAGTGAAGAGAAGTTTCTCATTTGAATTGAATGCTTGTTTGCTTTTACTAGTACATAAATTTGTGTGTGGTATCTGAAAGTCATCATCATTCGTAGCCAAGTTCTGTCTGGCTTCATTCCCCAAGCTCTCCAAATCCATTGAGATGCCACTCAAGAAAAGCATTGCAATTGCATGTGGATCTCAATCAAGTCAGAGACCATATCACCAAGTCCAAAAACCATGGAACAAAGCTAACGTAATACAGGAGATTGATTGCAAAATCCATTCTTGCCACCCCACCCCAATCTGCAAGCAAACACCAAAGGCGAGAGCAAACATCCTCCTCGCGGTCCCCAATCTAGAGGCAACGAAAACAGAAGGATGTGAAAGCAATTGAAAGAAACACCAATCACCAGCCATCGGTGTATCCACCACTGGAAGTGCTAGGAGGATATCGTCGTGGGAGAGTTTGAGCGAATGGATGCGCAGTTGGTTGCGAAAAGACTCTCCTCGGTGGTTCCGGCCGGCGGTACTCCCTTGGCTCACTCGGTCTACGATCGAAATACTCCCGAGTCGGCGACGGTGAGCTGTCTCCCCGGAAAGAGTAGCTTTGACGGCGATTGAAGATGTCGGGCCTATCAAGAGGACGAATAATTTCCGGTCTCTCGAGAGGTCGGCGGTCGATGTATTCCTCTGCTTCTCGACGCTGTCGCTCTTGTCGAAGGAAAGCTTCGTCTTCCATCTCTCGTCTTCGGATAAGGAATTCATCTTCTTGGCTTCGGATATCGCGATCGTCTACATATCGTTCTTCGACGTAGCGAGGTTCCGCAAATCGAGGGCGTTCAGGAAGGCGAGAATATGAGACGACTGCTCTCGGGGATTCGACGATCCTCTCAATTGGAGGTCGTTCGATGACCCTCTCAATTGGCGGACGCTCAATTATGCGTTCGATGATCACAGGCTGTGGTGAGACAGGCGATTGTATTCGCTCACCAAACCGCTCAGCCATGGCATCCTCTTTCCCAGCCTGGTACGCAGAAGCGACAGCGTCCATGGCAGGAACCATACGTGGGACATCGGGGACGTATGGACGCTGTGGTGGTTGTTGGTGGTGGGGATTGTGAGGATTGTGAGGATGATGCGGGACTCCGTACGCCTCGCTGGCTCTCCCGGGTTCAGGTGACACAATTCGATCATCCAGCAGGTACTTCGGCTTTGGGCGATGCCTGCTGTGGGAGCGCGTTGCTGTTCTGCTGTTCCTCCTTCGGCGGTGGCGCTCATCGGATCTCGAACTGATGCTTGTGTCCAAAGAGCTGCTTGCCTCCGAACCGCTCTCGCTTGCGGTGTCGTAGGAGTCTGAAGACCCGGAATCCGACTCATCGTGGTATCTTCTGTCTCTGTGTCTCGGTCTTGGCGACTTTGGCGACTTCGGATGTCCTCCCTTTTCCATAGTAACAAACATGGGTCCTTCTCCGCCCGGTCTCATTCCGTGTGCACTCGGAGGGCGTTGTTCTGGGTGAGGCGGTGGGGGCGGTGGTCGTTGTTGTTCTGGAGGAGGGGGAGGTCGCAATGATTCCATTCGTCTCTTCTCGATGTTCTGGAACAACATCACGGCGTTGAGACCTGGAAGCGGAGCACGCTTCACATAGAGTATCATCACCGCTGTCTCGAACACTTTCTTGCCTGGCCTAGAGCTGGAGACCTCCTTCTCGATCCGGTCCATTTGAACCAATGACCACTCGAAATTCCTGTCGAATTCTTTCGAAGCGAGATCATCGAGGAGGGCTGTGACCTGGCCTTGTTGGAACTGTGCAAGAGCTGCCCGCTTCTCCGCGATCGACTTCCCCTTCTCGCCCAACTTCTTGACCTGCTTCTTGATATCTTCGGTGACTTCGGCTCGTGCCCATGACGGCTTCTCTTTAGGCGATAGCGCAGGTACTTTCCGTATGCTGAATGCCTTATATTCGGTCAACTTCTGCAGGCAGTCTGCCTCCGTCAACAGCTTCTGAGGAGTGATATCTCGAATTCGACTCGATTGTTGGATTATCTTGGGTGGTAGCTGCATTGGCCCTTGGTGCATTTGCATCTGCGGAGGTCTTTGGCCGTGAGCACCAGCACTTGGTGGCCGAGCTCCTGGCGGTGGTTGGGGTGGTCGTTGACCCATGGGGAATTGTCCAGGAGGTCGAATGATCGGGGGAGGCGGAGGTGGGGGTCCTCCATTATTTGCCATCTTGATTGATGCTGAGAGCAAATGATTGTTCGCCTAGTGTATAGGAGTGGTAGTGAAGTATCGCGACAGTAACGAAGACGGGCGTGTTAGATACGGAAGAAGGGAGGCGACGGGCGAGCGAGCTTTAACAATTGAGCCTGCTCAAGAGCCGCAAGGTTTTTGTCCAGACAACGATTGCTCGAAAAAACGAGGCGAACAAGAAAAGGTGTGGGTGTGCAAAAGTTATATGGGGAATCTGATCCTAGAAACAGTGGCTTGCTAGAGATGCCTCTGCATAACACCTGCCCTCAGGGCGCTGGCTCGCGAGTGAGAAGGAGGGGTCGTAGAGCGGGGCATGTCCATTTGTCTGTGGGCTTACCGACATCCAGTCATGCAAGCCAGCAAAGCCACCACTTGGCCAGAAACTGAACCTCGAAGAACCGACTCACCGAGTAGGATCGACACGCAGGTATTCTTCTCTTATCTTTTGGTGGAAAACGGCGGCAACAAAACAGATCTGTCTTGAGTGCGCATATGGCAGAGGGTTGTCGACTTTGTGTCCCTCCTCGCCTGGCTATGCGTCTGGCTTCGAGATGCATACCACGTCTAGGCATCCATTCAGGATTCAAGACCTTGAGCCTCTTTGCTCGTCTCGCCCATGTAGCGGGGCGGATTTGCGAGGCAGACTGGTGATTAGCAATTGCCAATACTTGCCAATAGCAGCTTCGCCATCAGCACTAGGACAAAGTGGATGTTTCAGCGACTGACTCTTCAGCTCATGCATATTGAGCGCTGGCTCCCGCACAGGCTGGAGTTCTGCTGCAACGCTTGGCAGGTCAAAAAGGTTCCGGAATGGGGTTCTGATCCAACGAAAACGGACAGATGCGAAACTATCCAGCCGTGTGCTCAGATGGGGTTGAGATTACTCCGTACGTCGCGATGTTTCTGGAGATGTTGTGGAAGATGTCAAAGTATTCCTCGCATAGGGCGGACTGCAGCGCGTTTTGGGGATGGCTGTCTGTGCAGCACTACAGATCAGGCTAGCTGCGAGTCATGTGACTGTGGAGAGACATCGTGGATCCGCATATCTGAAGAGAAGATCCCTTTTCTTTTCTTTCAGTCAAATGATCGAAACCAAAGGATTCAACTCTTCAACAGTTTGTCGGGCTGCATTTCCGATCCTCCCATATCGAGCAGGAGCGGGAAACGAGGCAGAAGGCGAACCATGCGAACCATCGCCCAGCTTCGCCCTGCTTGCCTCAGCGTGTTCACCGAAGAACTTGGGAAATCGGACCACACCCTTCATCCAAAATCCTACGAATCAACATCAGACAAACATGATGTCTGCGCCCCCCCCCATATCACCCAGATGAATGCACACTTTGCCAGCAATCGATTTGCAATCATGAAGCATTGGCCAACATCAGCATCAGGAACGAATTCATTGTTGCTGGACATCTTCGACTGCCAAAGTGGACGAGCAGTTGTCACGTCGTGGACTTATGGGCTGCAGCATTTGCCCGGGCCTGCATGCATTGCATTGACCGACTCTACGCCCATAACACCCGGATTCAACATGTTTTCTTTTGTTAAAACATAGGTGTGACCAAGATGGAAGTTGGCTTCCCAATGAAGGCGGCATTTCCTTCACTGAACATGTTTCTGATTCTGTGCATTGACAATGGGCTCTTGCGTTAGACTTCATGCTATTCACCTTTGCGACAATGGTGGCGTGATGCCGGATTGGAGTTCTACTTCTGTACATCTTCATCATGAGCAAAAGCGCCTCGTTCGCCCTACTGGAGTACGAAATTTTGCTGTACATCAGCCACAATGCACGTTCTCGATCATTTCGATCCTCGGAATAACCTGCAGCTATCACTCGCAGGAGACGGGCAAAACATGAAGTAGCGAGAAGCTTCAAAATCAGAGGTCAGTGATGGATAAACTTTCGAAGGTCTGATCCCCAAACAAGCTTTTCTCGAGGAAACTCACTGCGGGGTCAAGTCCCCTCCTCCACACCAACTCCAGGTTATTATTCTAGGACGGTTCGCGACGCTTCCTTCCCGAACTCCAAGTCAATTCCATACTACCCATGCTCACCAATCACCAATCCTATGGAGCCAGCTGACCATTCTCGACCCGAGCCAAGTTCACAATCACCCCTACTGGTCCGATCTCTTTCTATACTGGAATTGAGGAAACCTAATATCGCAGCGATGGCTCAGGGGCCAACCGAACTCTCCGCACCAACAGAAAATAAGGCTTACCGTTGTCACACAGACAAAGGATCGTCCCGACTTTAGCCATTCGCCAAAACTTGCGGAGACGGGCTCGACGACGTTCGGGATCCAGATAATGCAGAAGACGCGAGGCAGCATCGAGACGATTGCTACTACGTTGTGTTGCCAGCATTCGAGAGGGGCTACATCTGGAGGAAAATTATGTTGTGCGATGGAATTAAGACGGAATCATGAGATTGTTTGTCTGGGCAAGTGCTTGGATTTGCAAGCGACCGAGTTGATCGACGTTGAAGCGTTGAAGTCGTATCTCTGTTTGTACGACAAGACGTTGCGTCACAGACCGAGTAGTCGCGAGCGCGATGTGGTGTGCAGATCAAGTTGCACACTCGGCATAGTTTGGCAATTTGGGCAGCAATGCGCTTGGTTGCGACTTGCAACAAAACAATCCATATGCAGAGATCTACCCACCTTTGCAGACGCCTTTTGTTTTCTCTCTGCAGAGCCGCAAGGCTGCCGAAGCATTCAGACGTCGTTGATACTCCATACTGAGGATCTGCCAATGGCAACTTCTATGGATGTCAGTTCTGCAGTACCAATTGTGCTAAGGAAGATCTTACTACGATCTCCCACTTCGCATTCAATATTCTCATCAGTCTGAGACATTTGTTTCCACGATTCTTTTCTTCTATCTCAGCCCTTCTTCAAAAAGTGAGGCTTACGACGACCAGGTCCTGAAATTCATGTGGCAGCCATCAGGTACAGAACCAATCGCACAGGCTCAATGCCCCTCGTTGTTCTGGAACATGTCATCCAATGAACTCAAGCGATGTCAAAATATCCTGTACGTTTCTGACAGCGTTGATCGCCGTCATGCTAAGAACCACATGCTCGGTTTGTGGAGCTGCGGTTCGTACAATTGCACTGTGGCGAGGAAGCTGGTGAGTTGGCTCATGCTATTCTTGGTATGAATGTTGAAGATCGGCGTAAGAGACCCAGATATGCATAGTAATATATTTTCTGCATATGCATTGCATGAACAGGCTGCTCGATTTAAGCCCTTCCACGCGTTCAGCATGTGCATCTACTCGATTTGAGATAATGAGATATCGGTTGAGACGAATACGAATACTCTTCGGGGTTTGATTATTGTAAATATGTTTAGGACATTAGCCATTTTCGGGTAGCTTGAGGTTGAATCCGGATCTGCCCCAGACTCGATTTCTAAGAAGAGAAAGTCTGTATCGTTTACCTGACGTTTTCTGCTCGTTGATGCCTCGAATTGTCTGACTAACAAGGAAACATTTGGGGAGCATGTTGTGTGGAGGAAGTAACCTATTGCTACGAAATTTCTAGTCTCGAATCTTTTCATGGCAGATTCACTCTAACTTCGAGACTTCACTACCATTGTTCCTCGAGTCTCCAAACAATTGTAGTGTATCAAGATGCTCTTGTGAATGCCAACTGCTCCTGCCCTTTCGCTTTTACTTTCCCTGCCTTATGTACCCAGGACATGAACACAGTACATATCAACTCCGAATCTTACCTCGATGTCGAGATCTTTTATCAAGACAAACACTATTGCAAAGGTTGAACCTTACTATGCAAGGAAACCTCGAAGTTCGAGTTTGAAGGGTCAAGTGCGTGAAGATGAGTTGCATCTTCTCAAGCCTGCATCTGGACACTGTTAAGTCATTTCTTGGCCCATACCCAGTTTTACTCGTCTCTTCCACTGAATTTGGTGAAAATGCACTGCATCTGTTTGCCAATGCAAGATCCCACTTGGAGTAGGGACTAAGGCTTTCCTTATATTATTAAGGTTGTAAGGGTCAAGTTGCGTTCCAACTTGCAAAGTCGTCGGAAAAGAAGGAACATCCATGTCATCTTCGTAGTGAAGTTGAATCTTCTACTGTAATATGCATTCTTGAGCCCATAAACCCTGTATTTACATACCAACTTCTTTAGGCGAAGAATTCATGCCTTTGATTCAGATACTACAAGTAAGTGCAACTTCCGCGTGAGTCGCTTGACGTTCCAGCTTGTTCATGTCTATATTTGGTTCAAAGGAAGCAGATTCACCCAGACTATAGCTTCTAATCACGGACTGAGAGTTGACAGGGAGTCATGCGCCCACCTCCATCGTGAACTAGTAGTTTCACACGCTATATATACTGTAAGCCTTGCTGCCTCAACACCTAAATCCTAAAGCGAGAATACCCCATAACCATTCAAGGAGCTGGAGCCAGCACAGGATCCTTGTCAGTTGCTTGGTAAAGACCGCATTGGTGGTGAAAAGGGTTACAGAAGGGCTATATATACACAGAGGGGAGATGACAACAAAGCGCTATCATAGGGTTCTTAGACGAGTAGCAACCGCTGTTAGTTTGTAGCAACATCGTCCTTAGGCATATCCTGCCAATGCTGAAAGCTTGGTGGCTCGACAGACCCACGTACGACCTTCTGATCTCTGGTCGAATGAACTTCTTCCTTGTTGAATTGTGGCTTTGATTGCAGCACTCTTGTGTCTTGTCTTGTTGCTATATATCGTGGGATCGACTCCCGACTTGTGCGCTAGGAATCCATTCCCGAGAAATTTTCTAAGGAGCAATCAAGTCGTCCCTTTCTTGCAATCATTGTGCGACTGCTGGACACACGCGAGTTTCTTCTTATCTGTTGGCATGTCTCAAATTGACTCTTCCTTGGTGCGTTCCTTCACAATGCTTCTATGTTACGAAGCAGTGTGCTCAGGTTGCAACTTGCGCAAAGGGATATCCCAAGACTCATGTCTTCCCAGAGCAGTCTCCTATTATGAAGTCCTGCATAAAGTTCACGCAGATTGTGCCTTCGTTTTCAGAGGCGTCGAAAGGAGACACCATGTAATCACATTCTAACTTGTGTGAATCAATCCCTTGAAGCTGTACTTCTTCCTTGAATCAATCCTTCTACCCCAAAATAGTATTGCTCACGCAAGTAGTGCCTTCCATTGTGAAGTTCTTGCATCTGAAAGTGGTATCATTAGGTTACAACTTGCGCTAAGGACTTCTCTGAACGATATAATCCCATTGGCCTTCCTGATCAGCTGCTCCCTACCTTCGCAACATCTACGAGTATAAGACCACCCGATCAGCCTGCGGATGTGGACGAAGGCGGTGCCACCGGCACAAAGCCCACGAAGGTTCTGACAAGCCTGTCTCTCACACAATTTCGTCCGGCAGCGGAGTAAAGCTTCCTTCGGCATATGACTGCTAGTGCCTTGCAGCTGGAAGGTACCGCACTTGGGATTTGATAGTTGAAGGAAGATAACAACAAAGGCTTACCGCAGGGTGGCTTTAGATTTCGTCCGCGTAGCTGCTTCTGCTCGTTTGCAGATAGGAGAGATAAATAGACTTCATAAGGTTGTTGCCAACTTTCTTTTCACTATCATCTCATACATATCTTTGCGTCCAGGAATTACAAATTAAGCAGAGGGGATCAGAGACAATCTGCAAAGGCATGAAAAGCAGAGCTCACTCGATGACTTGGAAAACAGGCTTGGGACCATCGCAGATGTATGCTTCTTGACGTGGCACCCAGCTCAGCATTTGACAAGTGTGGGCTTGGTTCTTTGGAACACCAAGAAGCTTGCTAAAATATATACCTGTCGGTACTTAAGAGAGATCATACTAGAGCTCACCTTTACTGTACTCCAGACCCAAGATTTCAATCTCACAGCCTTGACAGGACGATGAGGAGGTTGGGATATTGGATAAGATGCTGCGTGCAATGAAACGTCATGAGTATTGAACTCGTCCTTGGTCAAATTAACCAGGCCGAGAAAGCCTAGGAGAAGATGAGAGATTGAAAACTGTGTTAATTGCATTGCGACTGCTGCATTAAATATTAGGCTGATGATCAAGCTTTGACTCCAAGTATGGTGCTGACTCGAGGTGAGAAGCGATGTGTAATGCAGGCAAGAAAGAACTATCACTGATGCAGATTCACACATCACTTCGTTCACGTATTTACTGGCCGTCTTCAAAAATAGTAGGACCATGTGAGAGTGAAGTCTAATATCTCTAAATCTTCTGCCTCTATAAACAGCCATATAGATAAAAGTAAATATTGACCGATGCTGCAGGAAGTGATGACAAGAGGCTGGCTGCTACTAGACGGTCCCACCGTTCTCCTCCGCTTCTTCTTGAGCCCAAATCTTAGATGCCTCTGGGACGCAACTTCGGTGTCTCGTATGATCGGGGTGGTGTTGCTATTGCAGATTGTCTTGGGAGTAGTGGAATACCTATTTTTTGGGATGTTCTATGCTGTGGTGTTAACGATCGAGAGATTCTTCCGGGAAGCGTTTCGTACCGCTTGGTGGACTTTGACATCCGTCCTCATATGCCTGATAGTGCAGGAGGCTCGGATTATTCTGATCAACGAAGCGGGACCAACACAAGCACCGGAAATGGGGGAAAGCAATGAAAAGACAGTGATGATGCTAGAGCCTGCAGAGAGCATGGCACAGGGTAAAGGGCCTGAAGTGGAAGAAAGCAACGAAAGGACCGCAATGATGCTAGGACCCGCAGATACTGCAACACAGGGAGACAAGCCGAAATCAACGTTGCTGGTCGACGCTCCCGAGTCTGAAAACATCGTTGAGCCTCTTTCATACAACCCAGAGCTTGTCAACTATGAAAGCCCTACGTAGCCACGTAATATACAGCTCAAAGTCCAAGCCGGTCTTGATATTCCGAACGCCGCGCCGCCATGCAGATACATATGATACAACCCTCCCCAACATACACTCTCATACAGTGGTTGGACCACCATGGTAAGGGCTCCATACACCACGAACCGACTCCTTGATACTGCTCACAGGCTTTGTGACTCTCTTCAACTTCTCTCCACTGGCATCTCGCAGAAGCTCAGCCTTCTTTAGGATTTGTTCCTTCTGCAGATTCCGCACGCAGACGGCTTTCTCGCGGCCATTGATGTAGTGGCCGATTATGACAGGGTGTTTTCGTGGTCGTGGGGAGACGTTGATCTCGATTTGAGGATGTGCAGCGGCGAACTTTTGGAGCGTATTGCTGATGAAGGAGCTGAGGATCAAATTAGGATGATGTTATAGAACAAAAGGGCCAGAGGGTCTTACTTCATGCCTTTTGAGGATCCCATCCAGTCGCAGTAATGAAAGTCGAGTCGTTTGCATTGGAGAATGAATGAGCCCACGCCATTCTAAACCAATATTAGACCTTTTGCATACGGACAATATCATCCGTAGTACATACCTGACCAATGGTCACTTTCCGTATGCCTTGGACAACCATTGTGAATGGACTGGGCTTCGAGAGTGCTCGTTCTTTCGATGTTGAAGTTGCCAGTCAAATTATTATCAATCACGTGCGGGACCTTAGCCCCGAAATTGCTTGTGTCGCGTCGCAAACCTGAATCAATAAATCTTCCAGGCTTCCTCCTCTATCCATCGACAACAGTTCTGCGAGCTGTTCGTTTGTTTCTCGTCATCACCCAAGAGAGTTGCCAAGATGACTGACAAGCTCCCCCCAAATCTCCTCGCACTCTTTGCACCAAGGCCACCTCTCCGTTTCCTGCCTCCATCCGATCACCCAGCAGGAGAGCGCAAGACTCGCGAAATTACCGGCATCGCGCAATTCCTTCCACAGTTCAAGGAGTACATCGAGACAGATGATTATACACCTACTGAGTCATGGCTGCAAAAGCACGATCGCAAGAAGCTCGAGAAGAAGGAACGACAGGAGAAGTTGCTCAAGGAAGGGCCGCTGTCCTGTGAGGACACCCCTATATGTCCCGAATACCTTTATCTTCACTGTCCGAGTTCTGGACATACCTGTTCCATTTTGCGCAAGTTTGTGCTAACAGAATTCATTCTCTAGACAAGCCCCAAGAGGATCCCAATATTCGTGGTGATGCATTTAAGACACTTATTGTCGCACGACTCGCCTACGATGCTACTGAGCAAGATCTAGAAAGCGAATTTGGTCGATTCGGTCCAATTGAACGAGTATGTTCTCCACGCACATGTTTTACAGGATGTTAGGCTAACCATGTTCGCAGATCCGTATTGTCACTGATACTCACCAAGCTGAGAAGAAAAACAAGAAACCAAAGAAGCATCGTGGTTATGCATTCGTGGTGTACGAGAGAGAGAAAGATATGAGAGGTAAACTTGACTACACCCCCCTACCCTACAGCCTTACTCCGGATTGAATGCGTGGTTTGTTTTTGTAAAGATTTGGCCCTCAAGCTTGCCTGTCTTCTCTCCTTATTGTCTTCAGCCCGGCTCAAGGTATATCAAGTATGGGCAGTATGACTGACAATCGCGCTTTGCTGGCGCTTCGTGAATAGCTGCTCTAGAAAACTGCGATGGTATTCGTATCAAAGACCGCAGAGTCAAGGTTGATGTTGAACGTGGCCGAACTGTCAAAGGCTGGAAGCCTCGCCGATTTGGTGGAGGATTAGGAGGACGTGGATACACAAAGGCAGTTCCCCCTCGACCAGTTGGCCCCGGAGGATTTGGTGGCGCTCCAGGCGGACCAGGTGGATTCAGGGGAGGTTTCCGGGGAGGTTTCGATGGTGGAAGAGGTCGCGGTGGCTTCAGAGGTGGTTTCCAGGACCGTGGTGGGTATGGAGGTGGAAGAGGTGGGATCGGATACCAGGGAGGTGGGGGCTTCTCGAGGGGTGGAGGAGATCGTGGTGGGTATGGAGGATCAAATGGCTATGGTGCACCCCCTAACGCTCCAGCTGGCCCAGGAGGACGAGGAGGCGGTGGGTTTGGTGGTGGCAGAGCAGGTTATGGTGGCTCTGGCTCTCCAGATCGCAACGGTTCCGGCTATTCTGCGCCATCTGGTGGGTATGACTCGCGTGGAGGCGGTCGCTCATATGAAGACAGGAACGGCGGCGGCGGCTATCGTGGCGGCAGTCGAGGTTACGGAGATCGCGATGCACCTCGAGGTGGTAGTGGCAGCAACATGGAGCCGGTAAGACCCAGAGACGGCGGCTTCCGCGACAGAGACAGAGGAGACAGAGATGGAGGAGGATATGGTGGTCGACCACGCGACGACGACTCACGAAAGAGGGGCTACGAAGGCAACGGCTACGAAGAGGATCCTCGCAAATTGCGGCGATACTAAAAGCAGCAGGACATATTCGGTTGTCTTGTGGTGGGTTTCTCGAGTATTCAGTCTTTCTTCCCTTCTTCACCAGGGGTAAGCGGTTCTTCGATGCACTTTCACCAAGGCCAAGATGACCTCCCAGATTGTCCTACAGGTCTGGGGACATCGTATGGTATTGCCTCTTGGCCATACTTACCCTCGCTCGGCCTACCTTTCTGTTCTCACTGGTTATAACATCTTCTCCATAACTATGGTAATGCGATCTCTCCTCGACACTTCGGCTTTGCTCTACTTGGTGCATTGCAATCTGGATTTGCATGTCCCTCGGACTTGGGTACTTTTATTATAATGCTGGCGCTGGAATTTGGAGGTACAGTCAGAGGTAAGGCAATGCGCCGTCTGACCATCTGACTTTCAGTGCCCGAGGGATTCTTGCTTGTATTATCAAAAGTGCAGGAAGGAAAAAAGGGTGGTAAGATAAGATTGAGGTAGCCCAGCAGCAAAATTGTTCTTTGATTTTCCCATAAGAAAAGGTAGTCCCGGTTTAACGCCGGCCATGATCCCCCTTGATTGTATGATACGATAGAAAACAGGACATGAGCAATTAGTTGCTTTTACTCCTCCATTGCCTCCAAATGAGTGACCTCGTTCGTTGCCGCACTCCAGTACCTGTTCACAGTTAGTCAAATTCTCCTGTATCGAATAGGGCAACATACGCCTTCAATTGCACAGTAAATTCGGCTGTTGCAACCCCAAACAACTTCAGTAACCTGGTCTGCCTGCTGTCCAGCGCTTCTCCCTCCTTGCAAACGGTGTACGGGTTGTCCAACGTAATCTTTCCCTTCCTCAAAGTCGTCGGCATATTGAGCTTTCTCAACTCAGGTTCCAAACTATGAGCCATTGGCACGTCCGCCTCAGCATCAATCTCTCCTCCCAGCGACATGACCACACCAGCTGGCACAGTAAATTCTCTCGCAGCAGCCGTACCCGCTCGCGCAAAGTCCGTCTTCGCCAGATTGTTGAAGTACTCCTTGATCGCGCTCGGTTCTCGGTTGGTGCATAGAAGTCCTACATTGCCTGCGAGGAACTTAGCAAGTTGGTGGGTGTTTGGTTGATATTCGTCTTCGGGGGAGGATCCTAGGGCTTTGGCCATAACTTTGGTTTTGCCGAAGAACAATCTATTATTTAATTTACATATGTAATTGAAGAACACAGGCAAATCCCTTACCTGCTATCATTGAATTCAGCACGCACATCCTTCAAGTACGTATTTCGCATGTTCTCGACGGAGAAGACGAAGCAGTACTGGTATTGATCAAGACATTCCCGGACATTGGAAAAGAGCTTTAACGACAATTCCTTGCCCTTCTTGTCAACATTTGAAAGGTGAACCACCTTCGCGCGCTTGGATTTGGGCATTGTGACGTTGGTGAGGAGGAAGATTCGATGTGGGGGATTTACGAAAGTGCTTGAAGTTATTTTCGAAAATTGTGTTTATCGGATGTCGGCGATAAGATTTACAGGAACTAGCGGCCGCTATGTTTGCGCTGCGCCGCCATGTTTCTCTTGAAGCTCGGGACGAAAAGAACGTGTCTCGAGCTTCTTCATAATTGACTGACTTACGATGTCAAATGATTCTGTTCGGTGACCAATAATTTGATTGCGACTCACTCCTCTAACCATGCTGGAATTCATGGACTACGTCCAGCATGCATTTTATGATACGTCTCACTGGAACTTTGAGAACTCCTATTCTCAGTTAACAGCTACAGCTCGAGGTATTCCAATTCCTTCAAGAGTCAATCGAGCTTGCTAATTGAATCTCTAAGCTTTACTCGATTTCGAAACACCTGCTGGCCTGCGACTGAATCTCTCGTCTCTTTCGTCCCCAAATTTCGCGACCTCGTATGCGATTGGCAGTGTCGGACTCGTTGATGGCTCACTCTCCTACCTCTACACCTCTCTGCCACTCCATACCACCTCAAGGAGCAGCGATATTGACCTACATAATGTCATACGCGGGTACAGACAGATCCAGGAGCTTCGAAAACCTGAAGAGTCATGGATGTGGGAACAGTGGCAGGGCGGGAGGCGAGTTGACAAACGAGACACCTTACTCTATGGACGACTCTATCTACCTCAAAGCACATTGGAGGCGCTGTACCTTCGTCGAATGAGCCCTACACAGCAAGTGAAGCTGTCAGCAGTAAGCGATAGCCGGTTACGAAACGGTGGCACGATTCTTGCGTTGCACCAATACGATGTAGGAAAGTACAGTGCCGAGACTTTATATTCGACAGATGGCGGCCTCATTGGACTTCGTGGTCTCTACAACTTTGGCCCAGACCCCCGGAAAGACGTCACGGAAGCCCCGCGGACAGAGGATAAATTCTATGGTCGCTTCAGTGCTGGAGCTGAGATATATTATGGTTCCTTGAACAAATCAGGAGGGGTGAGTTTTGGAGGTCGGTTCGCGACATTGCCTGCGCATAAAGGGGTGCCTCTGACAGCAACACTTACCCTAAATCCGCTCATGGGGAATCTGAGCACGACATATGCTGTCACAGCCGGGAAGAATCTAGCACTTTGCTCGAAGTTCGACTTCAATGTGTACAGCTACGAAAGCGATGTTATGCTAGGGTGCGAGTTGTGGAGAATCAAGGCCAGGGTCCCGAAGAAGAAAGAACGAAGCATGGCTGCGAAGCTCGAATGGAGATTGGACCCGGAAGAGAAGTCCGACGTCCCAGAACCAGAGATTGTCGCCGGGGTTCTGAAAGCAAGAATCGACCAAAACTGGAAGATTGGACTTCTATGGGAAGGCAGGGTCAAGGAATTGCTCTTTACTCTGGGCTCGTCGGTCGATATGAAGAGAAGGGATCAGCCATTCAGAGCCATTGGACTCGAATTGCAATATTCGTCATGAAATCCTACGAACATTATAGCCAGGACGCGAGACCGAGGCGTACAGGTTTTGGCAGCGATACATATTGCCAGTACCAGAGAACACACCAGACTCCCAATCTGCCCTCAAAATCCTCATATCCTTGGTCGCGTCGTCATAATCGATGCCCGCACTTTCGATGGAATTCAGCCTGACCGGGATTTTTAAACTGTAATGACTATACGCCCTATCAAGACGCAGTCCATAGGACCACGAGACCAGAATCGGCCTGACCACCTCTTCTCTAACTGTGCTCGACGCGTGGCATATTCCCCGAATATATGTTTATCTCAAAGCCCTCGAGATCCCGTAGGTTGTCTGCGTCCATATCTCGCAAGTCGAACGGCCTAAATGGAAGTAATATGCAGCATCGTTGTTGACACCACTGGTCGCCCCCCAATACCCGAGTATACCCCTGAGCGTCGAGAATTCGGTTGAACAGCAATTTCTTCCAGGGTCGAACTTCAGTTCCAAGCCTCGGCATGAACGCCACTTCTTGCTTAAAAAGCACACAAAGAGGATCGAATAAAGCAATTTTTATTGGAAATCGAGTCACTCACCTATACTCCGAATCTTGGACTCGAGATGTATTGCGAATTCGACAGGTGTAAGCTTAAGCACTCGCTAAAAATAGAGTTCTCACTTTTGAGCCGCCTCGCAATCGGAAACTTTACCATTGATCCTTGCAAGCTCACCTTTGACTCCAGCTCGATTTGCAGCTAGGACCGCCCAGCAAACCGTGAAGCCTCTTGTATGATGGGCGCGAGAACCCTCAAAAAGGAGAGGACAACGAGCTGAATATGTAGCGGAGATTGCCTGTGCCACAACGAGATCCGGATAGCATCTCGACGATCTGCGAGTGCTTGACATCCGAGGCCATGTACCCAGGACATCCCAAGGGGAGCTTGGGATCAGCTTTCATGGAACGACAGGGAAGTCATCGTTCTGTGTCTCGTAGCTGACCCAGGTGCATTCTTGCAAGGCCAGACATCCCTCGCTCCTTAGACGCGATTGGTGCAGTAGCACAGAGTTTATTTACTCCAGTCAGAAAAGCAATCTATGAACGGTTCGAGTGCATTTGCTGGTGCAGATGACAGGCGTCAGATCAAAGTCTTCATCGGATATTGCATCAGAGATCGCGTTTTTACCCCTCTACGGCATTGCACAAACCTCTAGGTCTCATCGCTCGGCCCTTACCCGACGGTAGTTCTGACAATGGAGTACTTTTTCCAACCTGGGCGCGGCGAGATGCACCCTAAAATCTCGGAAAATTTGGCGGCGCCTTTCCCAGCGCCTTGTCCTCCCACTTTATTGGGCTAGTCCCAACAGATCAACAACACCATTCCAGATGAAAGAAAGGTTGCAGGCTAAAAGTCCCATGAGGCAATTCAAGCTGGGGTTGCTCAGTATGTCGAGGCCTTCCCGATGTCTCCTCACGAGATAAGATTCCAATCAACTCGGCAAGCGCGATTGGATTTCCCAACCCCGACTTGCAGACTGAAAATATTATCAGCCGTGCCGTGGCTGCCGATTTGGGGACCGATTCCAAGATGTCTCTCCACCCCCTACATTTTCTATTCCTGTTCTCTTGGTTCCATATGAAAACAAGGGCTCATATGAGTCGCTCGGATGATGCGGCTTGAGTATACGAACGTACAGGATATTCTCCAAGACATCCAAAGCTCCAGTCGTCTCGGGCTCCTGCATTCAGAACGTTATAGTGCCACTGAACCAACGGCAGACGCCATCTCGTGCTTCACACGCATTAGGGCAAGATGTTCTCCTGAGCTCACCCTTGCTTAGTATCCATGCGGGACAATGGTGGTTTGAGGCTACGGACATCCCCAATGTTGATCCCAAATTATTGTGTACATGACGCTCGATGAGTTTGTGCTAAGCACCGAAGAATGCAGCAGTGGCTCCACATCATGCCCGGCCAAGTGGGCCGAGCGCTGTCATATATAATGACAAGCGAAGGGTTAAGATGAAAGGGCTTCCTTCTCTTGGTGGCTAGGTCCAGATTTAATACCACGGCATTCGTTCAGAATGATCTCACTCACTTATTACGTGTTTGCTTGTCTACTTTCTGCCCTGGCATATTATACCCTCAAGAGTCAGAGGACCAAAAAACTTCCTGAAGGATCTCGCCCACTGCCAGGACCGAAGGGCAAGTGCTTTACTTCTTCCACTAATTAATCAAGTCATACTAACAGCAGTCAGGTCTACCGTTTGTTGGCCGTGTCCATGATGTCCCAAGTGTAGCAACATGGCTCAAGTTCTGGGAATGGAATCAGGAATATGGGCCAATTTATCAAATGGAGATTTTCGGCTCTGTTCATGTTTGGATATCAGATGAACAGATCGCAAATGATTTACTCGCCAAGCGTGGGGTGATTTACTCAGACAGACCTGTCATCCCCAACCTACCTGACAACCGAACATCTGGCAACTACCTTGCCCTCTTGGGCCGGACTGGTGCGTATCACGTTAACAACTTTTGGTTTTCTACTCACAATGCAATAGAAACATGGAAACGTCAACGCAAATATGCTCATCAGATCATGACCAAGGCAGCGTACGAAGCGAACTTCGACTACCCGATGATTGAATGTAAACGATTCTTGTACAACATGGCCGACGACCCCTCAAGTTATCAACTCCACGTCGAAGAGTACACCAGCCGGACCATCTCACGACTCGCATGGGGCTCTGCAGGTCACGCCCAAGAACTGAGAGTAGGCACATTCGGACTTCTCCAAACCATCAGTCCCTCGGGAGCAGTTCCCAACGTCGTCTCTCCACTATCCCACATCCCATCCTGGCTCAGTCCCTGGAAGAAGATTGAGAATGCCCGCCATGAACGAGAAGCGACTTTCTTCAGGTATGCGCTGGACAGCGTCAAGGATGCCGTTGCTCGCGGCTCAGCCGTTCCCAGTCTGATGAAGATGTTCCTGGAAGGCCGAGAAAAGGTCGGGATCAAGGAGGAAGAAGGTCAATATGTGGTCGGAATGATGGCGATCGCGGGTGCGTTGACGATCGGTAGCCCGATCCAGAGTTACATCCTTGCCATGTGCCACTATCCGAAATGGCAAGCGAAGATGAGAGAAGAGATGAAATCGGTATGTGGGGAGCGGTGCCCGGAATGGGAGGATCGAGAGAAGATGCCGTTGTTGAGAGCAGTGGTCAAAGAGGTCGTGAGGTGGAGGCCGCCAGTACCCACTGGTAAGTAGCGATCGTCCCGAAACTTGCAGCTGAGTGAGCAAGGCTAATGTTTCTCGTTCCTACTTTAGGTATCCCGCATTGTCTTGAGAAAGATGATGTCTACAATGGGTACTTTATCCCTGCGGGTGCAACCATTCATGCGCTGGAATGGTAAGTGATCTTCGTGATCTTCATGATTTCTGCATGTCGTTGCTTTTTCGATGCACGGGCGTGGCTGACGTTGCTGTGCGCATGCAGGGGTATCTCACGCGACCCAAGAACGTACCCAGATCCTGATTCATTCCGGCCCGAGAGATGGCTTTCACCAACATTTCCTACCTATCGTGAACCTCTATCACAATATCCTACCTTGAAAGGGTTCTCACAATTTGGCTTTGGACGCAGGACTTGTCAAGGTATTGATATTGTCGAGCAGGAATTGTTCTTGACGATGGGTGGCATGGCTTGGGCTTTTGATATTAGCAAGAAGAAGGATGCTATGGGACGAGAGATCGAGGTTCCTTTGGCGAAGTACACCAGTCTACTAATTGCGAAGCCGGAGAAGTTTGAGTTTGATTTGACACCTGTCAGCCCAGAGAAGCTGAGCATGGTAATTAATGCTTGGGACAATATTGTGGATGTGGAGGGGGAGACTGATGAGGAGCGAATAATGGGAGAGAAACAGGTGGTTGTTACTTGCTGACCGTCGCCAGCTTAATTTCAATGCGTCCTGGCGCCGAGGGTATATACTGCTACTAGATTGAGCGATTTTCTAGAATATACACCAGATTGTTTCTTCATAGTTTATCCAGTGAGCCTTCTGCTCGAAATCCATACACTACTGTTGGATCAATCTATTTTTCTCCCACTGTGATGTTTTCGCGAATGAAATATTTTCATCGTCGATCTTGCCAGAAACAGAACTTCAGACGACATTTTCAGCTCTCTGCTTATGGCAGCCCCCTGAGTGGGCGTAGACCAACAATCACATGTTAGGGCAAGATCTTCCAAGTCTTGGTTTCGTAATATGCTCATCTCGGCGTGTCTTGCCCAGTGCATGCCATACATAATACTTGCTCATGCACCCATCTCTCCAAGAGCCCAAGTCCGTACCGCTAAGAACCAATAACACAAATGAAACAAGGGAAAAGTAAGATCTTATCTCATCTAACAATCATATGTCTCCAAGTGGCACAAAAAAAATTCTTGAGGCTGCTGAGGCTGCTGAGGCTGCGGCACTAACATGATCTGATCGCTCATCGTGCATTATCTCTCAATGTCCGTGAAGTCTCCAACCAATGAAGTCTACTTTTCTACACCAATGAATTCACTTTTCCATATGCAACTCCACATGTCAAACCCTCAACTCACCGGAGGTCACATCCTCCAATGCCAAACACACACGAGACATTATAAAAGCCCTAAGGGTTGGCGTATGCAAGCTGTGCCTTTCGGGGTGAAATGGCTTGTGAAGAGCGAGAGTTTGAAGCTAAAATATTATATGCAGATTTAGTAGGTTATGAGGAGCAGATATGCGTCTGACAGCGTCCGAATTGTAGGGTTCCAGTAAGACGGCAGTGGCGTGCGGCGATTTGCCAAGAAGTGCGATATGGCGAGGTGATGATCTAACGATGCAGCTTCGCCGGAGGTTTTGATTCTTGGGTTGGTGGTTGTGGGGATGAGGGGAAGGAGGAGGAGAAGTTCAGATGGTGTTTGGAATAGATGGGATGGAATCTTAAGAGTGATGAAACGTTGAAGCTTCGATTAGTACTTCATCGTGCTGAAAGTTTGAAACAATTGCACATGCATATAATTCATTCAATGATCTTCCACTCAAAATGCTAAGTAGAGAACCAATAGACCCCAAGTATATTCAAGAAGCCAACTATCCAGCTGAGCCTCGCTCCTGGGCCACTCACCGTGGCACTTGATACCGGTACAGTGGAAGTGGCTTCTCTGGACACTCGCAATGTCCGTGATCTTGGCCGTACTTTCTGCTCCTAGCCCTGCTGGCCAGGAACTTGCCGATATCTCTCTTCCCGCATTCCCGCAGACAGCTGCAGCTGTCAGGTGTTGGTGCTGACATGTACATGTCTTCACAATCGAGACCGCCTCTGTTTCAGCAATCATCTCAGCGCCTCTCCTTGACCAACCATTGAAGTATCCGTAGTAGGGTGTAGCGAAGTGCAGTAGCGACGAACGTCTCCACCACTGTCACGAAGTCAATGTATTGGTCATCCTGCCCCGCACTTCTTTGACTGGTGTGATGTATGAGAGATGCTTGTAACTGTGAGTTGTCGTTGAGTATGGCAGATGCCGTGTAAGTAGCTAGGGCTGAGGATCCTGGTGATGAGGCGAAACCTTGCGGCGTCTTCGTACTAGGCTGCTGTGAGGTTTCGAAAGGAAGTTTTCGAAAGGAAGCTCCCGTGGCACTTGTGTATGGCATCTCGGTCTCGGTCTCGGCTTTGGAGGCTGGAGATGTGAAGAACGCATTTCGGGTAAGATCAAGGGCATTCGAGAACACATCGTTCGAGTATATGCATCCTTGGAGGATAGTCTTAGTGATATTTCCACAAAGATTACTCGAATCCATGGACTTAGTCGGAGGAGCTTGTTCATCATTCTGAATATATGTCGTAGTTGTAGAGAAACTAGCTCTTGACCAATAACTGAAGTAACAACGTCACCCGGCCCAATAACAACAAGTGATGTCGAAGTGAGCAGTGACCTGGGGACAGAGTAATGCTTGACGCTGCTCCCTCACCTCCTCCGCCTCCTCCAACAATCGAAGACGAAGGTGGTGTTGTACTTGAGATCACAGGACAGTCTGCAACTTGAACTTGATTCGTACCCAGAGTGACTGATCCACCAAGGGTAAATAGTCCACCATTAGACGTCGCTCCTGTGACCATAGTGATTGAAGCTTCTGCTCAGACGACTCCTGCAAACTTGGTCGCAGTACCAAATGTCGCAGAAGACCCAATTTGCCAGTATACATTGCACGCCTGAGCTGTCCCTTGTAACAAAACGGATGATCCGGAAGCTGTCGCCAGGGCGGATCCTATCTTAAAATACCAGGAGGAGCTGGTAATCGAGCTGCTAACGGGAGTCAAGGATCCCGTAAGTTGGGCAGAGCTGCTGAAGCTGTAGGTCCCTGGACCTAGTACCAGAGCTCCGAGATCCTGTCCAGTGAGGCCATCTCCACTGAATGGAGTGATCGCGTTGTAAGCATTTGTTGCGTCCGTTAGAGGGGTAGTGACGGATGTGAATAGGCTCCCGGTATGAGCGCCTGGTGGAAATCCTGTAATAGCAACGCCTCCTGTTCCAATGTAGCCGAATATCGAAGATTGACCGGTGTTGGTGACGGACGCTCTACTCAGCACTGCGAATGATGCAGCAGATCCCAAGTTAACCTTATGGGGAGATGTGAGTACAAAAGTCTGTAAGTCGTAAGCTGTACGAACCTGCGCCAGAACAAACTTAGCATAGCAGAGAAGGCATAGCAAGAGCGATATTTCCATTTCGGTGGACGCTTGAAGGCGAGGAGAGTGAGGGAAAGGATTGAGGAGGTACAATTAGCACAGCATCAAGGTGTCAAGAAAACCATCAAGGACGATATTTCAGAAATCCGAAGAGACGAGCATTTATGGACCGAATACCAATCTTTCCCATAAAAACAATATGCAATTCTGTTGACGATACCGCACATATCTTGTAGGGGTGATCCATTCTCCGTCTCCTGATTTCATCGTAGCCTTGCTCGAATCATTTCTCCTTGTAGACGAGGCATGCGCGATCTTGAAGTCTGTTTAATACTAGTTGGTAGGTTTGATCATCGCAGAAAGCCTCGAAGCTAGAGAGTTGAGATATCCGATGAAAAGCAGTCATAACGAAGCCTGACAACGGCGAGGTGGATGCATTCAACACACACGTGATGCTGCCCACTTTTTGCATGCTCGGGAAAGCCTCCCCGAATGCAGCAGCAGCTAGTGGGGTGGTCAAGGCAGTCGTCCAACGTACTTGAACGACGTCTCTCCTTCTCAACACTTCATCGCATGCTCCTGCTTCTCATCATCCTCTCGAACGCAGATCCATATCGCGAGACACAGCGCACGGCAGTTGTCACACTTGAAGACAGGCCAATCTGCCTCAAAGCCCGATAAGAAACCAGCCTCGCCGCTAAGCCCAAACAAAGCATTCCCGGTCTCAAAAAGCCCACACCGAACGCATCCGGCGGAAAGACGATGGCAATGGGATGGGATGCGATGCGATACGATACGACCGAGAGAGCGTGAAGCTTTGACGGACAGCTATATGAAGGCATTTCTCGACAGATGTTAGAATGTGCATCATTCGATACGGATTATAAATTGCTGGTGATGTATCATCAGATGCCGCAAGATGTTGCAGAATTTCTGCATTCGCTCGACTCTCATTCGCTTAGCTTCTGAAAAGAGCAGGTACCCATCAAGGTGACAGACAAGGCGCTGCCCCTCCACGCCATTGTCTGCCCTTTGTATTTCCTACACTTCTTCCTCTTTCTCCAACCCACCTCTTTTTTCACATCTATCATGCTGCGTTGTCTGCGTTCAATTGGGTGGAGTCGGGCAAACATTCACATTGCAACGATATGATTTGTGATTGTACTGTTTTTAGAGTCAGCAGAAACCTACCCATCAAGGTATTCCGTCACTTTCCTTCATTCTGCCCGATGCCCTCACTTTCCAATTAACTCGCACTAACCAACACCGTCAATGTTTTAGTAACGGCATTTCTATTGCTAAGATTGAAAGCCTCACGACGGATCCCTAATTACTCTAATTCATCGGAATCAACTCCCAGATCTGCAATAAAGAAACTGCTGCAGAAATTTCTGTCCTCGACGTCCTCGTTGCTCCCCTCGAACATACCGATTGATAAGCATACCGAGACATCTGCAAACATCCTGTTGCTGCCAAAGGGGCCATTGCAGGTGGGGGACACGAGAGAGGACAACAGGCGACGTGGGCAGTATCCGAGCGAAGTCATGTCGACGGTACCATCTGTCATGGTCGAATGCGATAATGGAAATGGGTTTGACGGGCGTCTGGGGCTTCGAATATCCTCAGTATTTGTGATTGGATTCGGATCCATGCTTGGTATGTGCTGGACATACACAGATCGAAAGTTGACAGGTACAATTTCTTATCGTTCATACAGGAGCGTTACTTCCAATCGCTGCTGCCAGAACAAAGCGTATGCATGTCCCACCGGTGGCTTTCTTCATTACAAAATACTTTGGATCAGGTGTTATTATTGCAACAGCTTTCATCCATGCAAGTACCCCAACCCTTCAGACATTCCTGTGGTTTTCGGGGCTGCATCATGAACGTCACTTTCAGAGCTAACAGTGACATAGCTTCTTTCACCAGCTACTGAAGCCCTCCAGTCGCCATGCCTTACAGGACCGATCACAGAATACAGCTGGGCGGAAGGGATCGCCCTTATGACAGTATTTACCATGTTCTTCATTGAACTTATGGCAGCTAGATTCGATATCTTCGGTCATGAGGACAGTCACGGCCTGGACCACTCTGATCCTTCCGTGGATCTTCTTAGGGACACTGAGAAATTCTCTGATACAAGTGGAGGCTCAGTGGACAGAACAATAATAGTAGAATCTCCAGTGCACAAGCATGATCATGGTCGTCATAATGGTACCGAGGAGTCTTCACGGCATGGCGTCATGACTCTTACCCCTTCTCGAGACGTCCATGCGCTGCAACTTTCTCCTTCCAGCTCAGAACATCCAGCTTCGAGGGTTGTCTCAAATTCTGGCATTCCTGGGCGTGAGGATGACTTCACATATCCTCCCGGTGGTCAAGACCACCTTGGCCACCAAAGAGAACATGACATCGATCATGACCACTTTGCTGCTCAGATGACAGCAATTTTCATCCTCGAATTCGGCGTCATCTTCCACTCGGTGTTCATTGGTCTCACCCTAGCAGTAGCAGGTTCTGAGTTTACTGTCCTCTACATTGTGCTCGCCTTCCACCAGACGTTCGAAGGTCTGGGTCTTGGCTCACGACTTGCAACCGCACGATGGCCATCAAAGAAGAAGTGGATGCCATGGGCACTAGGCGGACTTTACGGAGTCGCTACACCAATCGCCATTGCCATCGGTCTCGGTGTCCGAACAGGCTTTGCACCTGGGAGTCAAAAGACTTTGATTATTCAGGGAGTCTTTGATTCAATCAGTGCGGGTATTCTGATTTACACTGGTCTCGTGGAATTGATGGCTCACGAGTTCATGTTCAACCCCGAGATGCGCAAGAGCTCGATCAAGATGATGCTCTTCGCTTATCTATGTATGTGCGTGGGGGCGGGGCTGATGGCTCTACTTGGGAAATGGGCGTGAAGGAACAGTGGGATGCGATGGTTTACGACTTTCTTGTTATCGCGCTGAAGTATGGTGCGATACACCAGGCGGCGAGGGGCGGCCTTGAAGGCTGATCCAAGAGAATGGGGATGATAGGGCCGAGACATGATAAGGTCTGGGGAGGATGTGAGACCGGTCTGGATGGACAACGATTGATGTGTGGCTAAGCAAAGAGCTTAAATTGGAGTAGACGTACGAATTGGGAATCACAGGGCCGAGAACAAATTTGTACGAAGAGCTATCTGACGAATTGTGCGAGCTGTGGTACAGTACTTGAGGGGCTTTTCAATCCTGCCATGAGTCCGCCAATTAGCATTTTATTTCATTCACTGTGTCTGCTTTGCTCTCAAAAGAATTTCGTTTTAAGTTCGAGGAGGAGTTGAGGATGGCAACCAACCTGGATTCCCGAATTTTCTGCTTGCTCGTAAATGTCCGATGCTGAAACTCAACCTTGTCTCAGGGCTCCTTCTCCATGCTCAAGTGAGATTTTCGGCCTTTTCAGGATGGTTCTTGCGGCCGGCCGGTAGATCTTTAGAAACGTTTCTCGAATTTAGGCCCGAGGATTCGTATCAAGATTCTGGTCATCATGGGTGCCAGTATCTTTTGTTATACCAAGGCTTGGCAACGCAGTCACGGCTCTTTGCGAGTAATGGCGAGTGATTTCTTGCGTTTTCTACGCTTACTTCAAAGCCGAATACTGCAAGTACCATGCCTTGTTCTCTTTCGAGCCTCAAGGAGCCTTCCACAGTCGGCAGCATATATGCTCTAGGTCCACACCAGCCATCTTCAACAGAGCCTGGTAATCGGCTGCATCATGTTGAACGACCATTTTGGGAAGCAGGCGCTTCACATGCTAGAAACGGACTGAATCTAGATTTCGACAGCGGCAACGTCGGCCAGGCTCAGAGGATAGAAAGATATAATATCCAAGCTCAGCGCAAGAGAGAGGATAAGGAATTGGAAGAGAAGTTTCTGACACAGAAGGAGGACTGACTTGGACGGGAGCTGTTGGCGATGGCAAGGTCGTACCAAGCAAGTCCGCAGTTGAATCAAGCCCCGCTGCGTCATCGAGCCATCAGACTCAAATCAGTTAATGTGCGGACTCCTCTGCAGCAAATCGTCCTGCCGTGTATCAACTTCCACCGGATAGTGAACCCTACGTACATCCTGTACAGGAAGATGGTAGCCCTTATCCATTTCCTTCTGCCATTAACAACGCACCCATATCCGATATTGGAATTCCTCTTCTTGATTCAACCAAGGATGGAAAGGACCCCAAAAGGGATCGAGCGTCTGCCGCCAAACCTGCGATGGTGCTCAACACAGATGAAGCAGCTAGTGGAGTCCTCGGCCAGGGAGAGGAGCAAGGGGGTACGAGCGATAACCGAGTCCAACCTACGAGTCCAAACCTTGGGACTGCAGGAGTACTCGAAGCTGGTAGGTTGAACATCCATCTAGAAAGTCTACAAAGGAGGCGGAGTAAAGCAGTTAACATATACACAGAAAACTTATCCAATATCGAAAGTGAAACCCCTAGCGGCCAGCCTCAACCAGACAAAGTTTCGAACGGGATCTCATCAAAAGATAGTTCACCATGTTCCACAGGTACAGCGAAGCGTGGTCGTGATACTTCCCCACCTGGACCGAAGAACAAGAAAGCGAAGATTGATGGTTATCAAGCACAAAAGGCCGAGGAGGAACTGAGGGACAAACCAAGTTTAGAATCCAGGAAGGAAGTTGTGAAGACGTACGAGGAGAATGCAGGAGAAGTTGGGAAGCTCAAGGTCATTGAAGGTTCAAAAGGTGTCGATTTCGACGCGAAGGACAGAAATGGATCCGAGGAGAGTCAGCAAATTGAGGAGGATGATTTCAGTACGAAGTAAGTCATTTTCAAGGCTTTTATTCGAGGTCTCCCATTATGAAAGATTGTGAGGCTATCTACATCTGCTGATTAGCTTTACTAACAACTGTCATGCATCAACACATTTAGAGCCGCTTCAAGGTCAACAAGGTAAGTCAACATCTAAATACAATGTATGGTTTTGACTTTAATAGGTCAAGAGAAGCCGCCTGCCCAGGTAGAGGGCGGCAGGAGTCCAGAATACACTCCACCTACTTCAGCAAACTTCCCAGAATCAGCCTATGCGCCTCACAACCAAGAAGATGATCAAGACTCTGATCAGGAGATGAAGATCTCTCGCCACGATATTGAGGATGACGATATCAGCGTCACCGCGTGGGATAAGGAATCTCGGTCTTTGCAGTATTATGTTCTGAGGTTCTGTCATTGTGGTGACGACTTTGTGCCAGCACCTGAGATGAACATTTGGTCCTCGTTTGTGAGACTCTTGAATGCACGACATCATGTCGCTTTCAAGGACTGGCAGACGATAAGGATTGTATTGGAGCATTGCGGCTTTATAATTCTCAGTGCCACGGAAGAATGGTTTGAAGAGGAGGCTGAGAGGTCATCATCACAAGCAGCTGATGATTAGAAAATGATGTGCCTCAAGCGAAAAGTGGTATCACGGTGTCAATTCATTTCCTGCAAGTGTTGGTACCATGCATCATGGGATAATAATTTCTTCCCCAAAGAAGATGAATGTCCTACGTTTTCAAAGTTTCTAGAAGCAATGTCCCTTTCTCATCTTCGACATAGCGGCCGTCCACCATCTCTCAAATGAGAAGGTTAGAACCTTCAAGGAACTTAGATCCAAGTAAAAGGCAAGCTTGTTTCTCTGCTTAGATTTCGTTCTTGCACCCGTCCTTCAAGCTTTGGAAGCAACTCAAAATTAATTCCAGAACCTGCCTCTCCGTTGTCCTTCACGGTTCTTGCCCATTCCCTCCAATGCCATTACTATTTCATTGCCATGCTTTTCTTATATCAGTAGCTATCTCGCCACAACGTCTGGTAGGATCTCACCCCTCAATATTTGCCCAAAATTTCGCAAAAAGATACGAAAGAATTCGAAGACTATCTCAAGAGCAAGGTTACCGAAATCACCAACAACTATCAACAAGAAAATGCCTCAAGGTTTAGACGAGAGGCTGAGCGAGAGAACGCGAAACGACTTCAAGATATTGAGAGATCGGTAGGAAGGTTGCTGGGTGGATGGTTGCAGAAAGACGAACAGTACCTCTCGACCGCCATCCAGGATGCTCAGAACAACGTCTTGACTCGGCTGGTGGATGACTTGAGAATCAACGGCATGTTCACAGATCTGAGGACATCTCCGACAACGGCTCAAGACGATGAGGAGCCTGACTCGATCAAAATCGAAGAGAAGTCGGAATCAGAATCTCCAAAGGTCAAGTCAACAAAAGGTTCAGCCAATTCGAAGGCAACGAAGAAGCAGAGGAGGTCTCTTCAACGTTCAAACCCAGCCTGGCGAGCGCAGAGGTCGTCGAGGACATTGAAACCGACGAGCCAACCGAGCAAACGAAGCTTCACCCGCCGGATTTAAGGGCCAGGGTCAACGGCAAGAAAGCTGCAGCAAAGCCGAGGGTACCAGCTTCGAAGGACAAAAATCAGCAGGCAAAGCTGGACACGAAATTTTCCGAACACAAGAAGAAAGTCGCGCAGAAGCCGAAAACCCCCTCTACGAATGATGATCAGGACGACGAGGACGATAAAGACATCCAAGAAGCAATTGTGCTTGATTGTCTGCTCGTTTAATTTGTTGGAGGAGATTGCTTTAGAATAGGGAGATCGCCTTTCGCGTTTTGCGACGCTCTTGTCGAAAAGTGAACTCACCAGCATGCATCTTGAGACGTCAATTCCAGAACACACACTACGAGATGACGCGAAGCTTTGATACAATGTAATACTTTGAATCTACGAGTTCCATACGCGTTCGCAACATGCGAGAGAATGAGAAGAGAAGGAAACGAGGTAAGAGAATTCGAGAGGGGCGGGGCGGAGCGGGGCGGGAGGCTTATTGTCACGCTAACGACAAGGCTCCTTCTCCAAGCAGAAGAAAATCGTTCGTTACCCCACTCAACTCCTTCTCGACAGCTTGAAGTCAAATCAAGTTGACGACCGTCGCTGCCGAATCGAACCTCGCAGAGCTCTCAGGGCCTGCACGGTCGACATGGTCCTTCGAAATAGTAGACATGCAAATTCGAGGTTTATTGTACTTGTTTTGGTATATGCGGTCTTAGATGCAGATGCATCATCTCATGTCTTCGGTACACGAAATATTTGTTTTGCCAGCTCGACATTTCGAGAATCAGCTTTGTGCTCAAAGTCAGATCTCGAAGAATTCATTCTCAGCAGAAGACCTCAATTTCTAGCTTCTTCTTCTTCGGCTGGCCAACTCATATAGACAGAGTCGCTCACATTCTACTTTGTCTCCATTCCAGTCTCATATGTGAACACGGCACCAGGCGATGATTCAAGCAGCAGCAGCCCTTTCGAGCAGAGATTTACAGATCTGATAGCCGAAGACTATCTCAAGAAGAGATCAGGACTTCTACGTGAAGCTCAGAAAAATACAAAGAAAAGATTCAATATCTGACTGAATGGTTGACTGACAGGGCGGATGATGATCAAGAAGTTCTCGAATGAACGGTCAAGGCAGCACAAAGGCGGGTGGTCGACCGCTTCGCTGGAGAGGGCTCATCGATGGAAACGGAACAGCCAGGAAACCGCCTATAATTTAAGCTGAGGTGAATGCTGACAACGACAAAGAAGAGGTGCTAGAAACATCAACGGAGAGTGACGACTTTGCTGCGATACGAGGAAACGAGAGAGTGAATGGAGAACCGAATATGGAACGCTCATCCCAGGAACTTTACACGGATATATGATCTATTCGATCCAGCATCGATTATCAAGCTTTGCGGATACAAAGTTATTGATCCTTCACCAAACTGGACTGAAAGACATACACGAAAATCGAAGAGACCTGCACCCCGGAAGGTAATATCCAATGTCGATCCAATTTCGGCGGCCGAATATCCTAGTAAGACCCAGAGTACTCGCCTCAAGAGCTAGGAGCTGACAAATTCACAGACACCGCTGCCGACGACTCCACTGCGGCAGCTGCTCCTCCTTTTTCTGCTCAGCCTGAGGATGAGACAAGTATACCGGCCACGAAGAGCTCTGTAATTGATATCAAAACTCTCGTCCAACTTGAATTTGAGGCAGGCAAATCTTCCACACGAGCCACGACAACGGCCGATGTCACTCCCCCTTCCAACCAACCCGAAGGCGACATAGGTAAGCTTTCCATACCAGCAACGACGTCGGCACCTCGTTCTGGGAAGTCCAAAGCAGCTCCACCTTCGGAACCAACCACTACAAGCTCGAAGTTGAAACGACCTCGCAGCACAGAAAAGTCCGAATCGTCTTCTTCAAAAGATTCAAAGCGTGCTCGGCAAGATTCTCCCAACAAGAAGAGCAACTCGCCTGGCGAGACAAGCAAGCAGAATCTCGAGCATTTGCATTCTGCGTGACCAAGTTAAGTACGCGTGAGAAAGACTCTTTGTATATGCCCCAGGTGGGATAGCCTCCACTGCCGGCTTGCTCTTTCGAGAACTGGGCTTATGATAGAACCAGTTTCTCGAAACGTCCTTTGCCTTTAGAAGTCCGTCTGTGTCTCTTCTTCTGTACTGCATCAATGTGATTTGGAGACTGCCGCCCTTCTCAGAACTCTAATGCCGATACTGTCGCGGCTCATCTCAACACGATCGCGCGGTCAAGACCAAATTACAAAAATGCCTGACACCCTCCCAGAAGCCCTCGAGACTGGACTCGCCAAACTCATAACCGACGATTACGAAGAGCAAAGACCCCAACTTCTCACCGAGCCTCAAGACAAGATCGAAAGCGAACTTGCCGTAGTGAGAGAGATTCTGACCAACAAGGTAGATGATGACCACAAACGTCTCAAAAACATCATTGAAGCAGCACAACGACGCTTGGTGGAAAATTTGTGGAGGAGGATTTATCAACGATAACCCAATAATCCAAGAAGGAGGTAGTAAGAATGAAGAAGAAGAGAACATTGAGGTTGGGAGTGACAGTGAGGTTGAAGGAGAAGGTGAAAGGAGAGACGTGGGCCTTCATGATGGAAGCGACATTGAGCAAGAAAAAGAGACGGCAGGAGAGAGCTTCGCTCCTACAAGGCGCCTGATTCGTGCCCAAGTCAAGAAGCCAGTTGAGGAATCTGCTCCAGGGGAACCGAGCGAACAATACAATTCCACGAACGGCAACTGGGAGACATTGTGAGGTTGCTCATGTGCCCTCAGACTCAGAGAAAGGAACCATACATCCTTCGATGTTGGTGCCGCGACCTCAAACCAATCAACAACACCCACATTTGGATAGCCTTCGAGAAGCATATCAATGCGGAGGATGCCAAATTTGTCAGACCAGGAGAAGACCCGAAGAAGATGATTCTGAATTTCTGTGGATACAGAGTCCTTGGTGCTGATGATGACTGGAAATGGAAGCATACAATTTTGGGGCTGAAAGTTCCACTGGCGACTGCGCAAAATGATTCTCCTGGTGACTTTCAGTCTCCTTCCCTAAACCTCAAAACTGAAATAGCAACAGGCGTCAGTCCCGAGGACAACACGCCAGGAGGAAGTTCTCGACCTGAACAACCCGAGGATGAAGCAATTATACCTTCAGCATCAGCCAACTTTTCCGACGACACTAGTCCGGCCGAAGGTCCTTCTCCTCTCGCACAGCCCGAACACCAAACAGCTGTACCGTCAACACCAGCCAACGTCTCTAACAACACTCGTACCGTAGACACTATTGACCCTCTTGCGATCCCCGAGAACGACGCAGTCATACCTTCAACCCCACCCAACATCCCCAACAAGACTCCTGCAATCAACACCGCGAGCTCAAGTTCCCTCAGTTCCATTGATAGCTCAGCACCAACACCTTCTGAACCAAGCTCAAGCAGCTCAGGGTCGAATAAACGTTCTCGCAATTCGTCAGCATATGACTCAACAACACCTTCCAATAAGTCGGCTAAGCGTGCTCGACAATCACGCCCTGCTCCAGAACAGGGAGGGTCCAGTGACGACAGCCAGGAAATCGAGAGCAGCCAAGAAGATAAGTCAACTATGAAAAACAATCCTGAGGGGCAGGAGAGTATTAGGGACGGAAGCAAAGATGCAAATGCTTTAGCACTACAAGAGGAGTTAGATGAAGCGTTTCCCGAGTAGCTTTCAACAGTAATAGAAGACTATCGGTAGAAGTAAGGAACGTAATGTAGAGTAAACCAAAGAGCAAAAGACTACTCTGGGCAAAGAAAGTTTCAGTTCGAAAATAATTGTCCTAGAGACTAAAACCCTAGTAGACAAATGTTCGTATCTAGAGGTCTTCCCGTCCTAATTCAGATGACTATCTGGTCGGACGGCAGGTCTTGCACTAGCATAAGCAGTGAACGCAAGTATGCAAAGCATGAGGTAAATACTGATGGCTCTATACATAGCGCAGCACTTGCCGGGTCCAGGACTCGGGTTGTTTCATCTCATTTCACGTCCGCTCAAACATAACTCAAAAGTTCAGAGAAAATCCAGTTTCTCATTCTCTATCATCTATCTACATCCCCGTTTCATCCCCAGACTCAACACTTTAATCTTTCTTCATAACACCATACACCTTTCGTCCCATCAACACCATTCACCCATCATCATCCCACTCATTATTAGTATTAAAAATTACCCCATCCAATCCAGCTCGGTTCGTATCACCTCTGATCCTTCGATTCATTCGATCAGGAACAGGAAAGAGAAAACAAGCGAATGAGGTACCGTAGTATATTAACGCCTGGCCAATGCAAAATCACGCAACAGCCCTATCAATCATGCCAATCACGACTTGTAAACTCAAAAAATAACCACGAAAAAAAGGCAACGACGGCAGAGGGTATCTATGCGTGTGCCGCTTGTAACAAAGTAATCAACGAGTTGTAAACAGAATGGTAATATACACGGCGCTTGGCGGGGGTACAGACGGCTGCAGGGAAGGTTGCAGTTCTGAAAGTATTCCAGAGGGATCCAGTGTTGCCCGGATCACCATCGACTGAGCCCCATTCGAATAAAACAGATCACCTCAAGGGCTGCTTGACATCCGCAACACCGTTCGCGATGATCTCACGTAACGACCAGCGAGGTGGCTTGACAACGCCTTGGAGACCGTTCGCCTTCTGCCATTCCTTTTCCATATCGGGGGTAACTCCGTCTGGGAGATGTTCTGCGCCACCGGCAATACCAGTGGAGAACTTGAGCTGGAGAACGTTGCCAATCTCGTCGCAAGCGGCGAGGATACGGTCCATGTCGTCCTTGTTGTGGGCAGCCGAAACGCAGAAACGGGCGCGAGATGAAATCAGAGGAGTGGCAGGGTAACCGACAATGACGACTGAAATCTTGCGACGAAGCATTTCGTGAGAGAAGGCAGGCATTTTGGCGGGGTTGTAAAGCATGATTGGGATGATTGGGGAATCGTCGTGACCATATACGATGTAACCGAGACGCTTCAATCCCAAGCGAAGGTAACGTGAGTTGAAGGCAATTCGCTGAAGACGCTCCTCACCTTGACCAGGAACGGACTCGCCAGCGATGATCTTGAGGGCGCTGAGAATTTGAGTGAGAACAGGAGGAGTAGGTGATTCGCCGTAGATTGTCGCGGCGTTTGTGGATCGGAGCTTGTCAATAATGTGCTTGTCAGCAGCAACATAACCACCGTTTGCGCCAAAAGACTTGGTCAAGGTACCCATGAGGATATCGACCTCCGAAGGGTCAATGCCGAAGTAATCGCAAACACCACGACCTCTAGGTCCGAGAGCACCAATGGAGTGAGCCTCGTCAACAAACAAGTTATACTTGTAACGCTTCTTGAGCTTGAGCAGACCAGGCAAATTGCACATTGTTCCTTCCATAGAGTAGAGACCTTCGACAACGACCAGAATCTTCTTCCATGGGCGGTGAGTTCTTGGTTGACCTTGAGAAATGACCTCACGGAGCTTCTCCTCGAGGTCCTCCATATCGTTGTGCTTGAATGAGGTGATCATGGCACCGGAGAGACGGGCACCAATACGGATGGAAGCGTGGTTCAGCTCATCAGAGATGATCAAAGAGCCCTTTCCAACCAAAGCCGGGAATGAAGTAGCATTTGTCGCAAAACCCATGGAAAAGACCATTGCTGCTGGCTTGCCAACGAAGTCTGCGATTTTCCTCTCAACCTCCAAAGCCAAATCTGAAGTACCTGCGTCTGCGCGAGGGCTGGTTGCACTGATACCGTACTTCTTGATAGTCTCCTCGACTGCGTCTGCGCAGGGACCTTCTGATTGGGCGAAACCAAGATAATTGTACGAGCTCATGTTCAGAGTTTCAGTGTATGTGCCGGTGAATTGGTAATGTCGGTTGTAGTCATCGGTCTTGCGGTCCATCAAAGTAATGTATCTTCCAGGTACTCCGGTGATTGGTCGAGCGAAGCAGTCATCAATTCGCAACTTCAGACGGCGCACGTAAAAGTTGTCGAAATCGCTGTTGAGGGCAGCATAACCATTGGCGGACTTGAGATGCTTGTAGTGCTCAGGTCTGAATCGCTTGCCAAAGAAATCTCTAACGTGGCCGAAAATTATCAGGATGAGATAACTGATGTATGTTGTCAACAGGTAGTAGTATGGAGGTTCGTCCATAACAGGCGATTCGAGCTCTGCACCAACATGTTGGCTGACATATCTGTGACTCTGGCTCCCAAGTGGTCCAAATTGTGCGTCGATTCTAGCTTGACGTTTCGCTTCGGCAACAGAAGGTGGTTGGAAAAGAGTCGTAGGGGGCTCGTCCATGTTAGTCTCGCCGGCTTTCGCGGTCGATAGAGAAATGGTAGGTAATGACAAGGATGGAGCACTGATGTGAGGTGATGGGTTGTCCAGGAGTCGCTGTTGTTGTGCGGCAACTGCGGAGAGGAGAGCTGCCTGGGCAGATTGCTGTTCCTTGCTCTTCGGTGACGAAGAGAAGAACTGAGTCAATCTGTTGGCCTTCGAGGTCGAAGGACGCCGGGTGGCAGGCTTGTCGGATGGCGGTATGACAACCGCTGTACTTTGAGAACTGGCAAACGGATTTCTCAAACTTCCAGGCATTGTGTTCAAGTACTAGTCTATCTGCTGAGAAGCAGGATGTATGGGGTTCGACCTGACGGAGGAATCGCCGAAAGGTGCTCTAAACAAATAGAGATTTGTATTCGAAGGTAGCTAGTCGGTGTATTGATTCAGGAAAGATGTCGAGGATCGATGTTGTGCGGATTCGTCTGACTCGACTGCAGCGGTGAAGGCTGAAGGCGTTGATCGTGGGGCTGAGTCTGCAAATTCGTCGGCGGATTGTCAGCGACTGGAATTTTGGAGGGAGAAGAGTGATTGATGCTCGAAAACACAGAAGAGTGAAGTAGAGATTAGAGGTTGCAATAGGAGAGCAAGATTGAATGGTGCAGCCCAATTGAGACAATGAGACTGTGTCTCACGCTCAAATGAGTGAATTGACCATCACCAAAAGGTGCATAGGAAGAGGAGATATAGATCGTACCGGTAGAAGTGGAAACAGGTTCGTCAGATGGTTGCGATGTGCTGATAGTTGGATGTTGGTCGCGAGGAAGGCGCGTTCTCAAGTGGCGCCACCGATAAGTGAAGCAGTTACACCAAATGCACTTTCTGCCGGCTGAGGTACTGTAGCTTCGACCCAATGCCACCACGACGGTTGACGTTTGAAAGTCTGCACGCACAGGCAAACGGGGGCTTGAAGGGAGAAAGGCGAGAGGAGAGGAGAGGGGAGGAGAGACGAACAAAGGAGGAGGAGGGAGGAGAGGAGGAAGGAAAGAGTGAAAAAAGCAAAGCAAAGGGGGAGGAATCTTATGAAGACCTAGAGCTCTTGTTGGAACAGTCGGGTGCTGGGGTTGGGTTGGGTTTGGCTGTATGTAATCGCCGGTGCATCCGCTTCGCCCTTTTATTTTTCGTTAGGGGGAGGCTCAGGCTCAGGCTGAGATGAGGCACTCACGGCACCCGTTCATCAAACTGGAGATTGCGATCCAATGGTGAGATCTGTTTCTGACCCACTGCCCCCAGTCACCGGCTGGTTGATTCGCTCGTTTAGAGCGGGACCTGTGGGCAGTCACCAAACCTTCACATTTTGGTTCGGGTCGGACTTCTCGGACTTCTCGGGAGAAGCACGCGAGATGAGCTGTGGAGAGCGAAGTGAGTTGTGCTTTGACTTGTGCAGCTTGTGCAGCTTGTGCACGATTTCCTCACGATGCAATTGCGTTGTGCCATAGCAGAAGGGGATTGTGCAACTTCAGTGGGTATGGTAGAGACCTGGTTCTGAGAAACACAGTCAGCATGAAGTGACATGCACGAAATTCACAAAAGCCACAGCCTCTTCCCCCCGTCTCTTGAAACACTCGCTGGATCCCACTTGCAACTGAAATCATGAAGGATCTCGATCACCGATTCCTCATCAGCCACCTGTTGAACAGCGCGTCTACGATACCCACCGATGGTTTCTCCTTTATCGCAAACCATCGCAAACGATGGCATTCCCAAGTCATGAGAGCATTACTGTAATTTTTCTCAAGCCGATGATCTCATCGTACGCGGTTAGTACTGCCGCTGCCCCTTACGCCAACGGCACCGTTGAGAGGCCGAGTTCTAGATCCAAGCCAGCTGCTATCTGATCTGATGGCGGCTTCTCGGCCTGCTCGGCAAGCCTTTGCGGTAATGCACGATGAGATACAGGAAGAACGCCTCAACGCCTTGTCGGATCCTGAGGAAAATACATCTTCTACGTCTACCTGCTACTACGTGGTGTACAGCGACAAGTAAATTACTTTTCGAGTTTCTTGGGGAAGCATTGATAGAATTTCGTCGTTGCCAGCGCAGCCCTACCAAAGGGAGGGATGAAGCCCCTAGCTTCTGGAAATTTTCCAGACGCGTCGACGTGGTTGTCAAAATATCCTCAAACATTGCCCAGGAGTCGGAGCATGTTGCGTCATGGAGGGGTATGAGAGAAGATAAGGCTTTCCAGAAAAACAACTTGCTCTCAAATGCTGAGGCATTGGTGGACGCCGTGTTTATCGACAATGATTGCAAGCATAGCCTTGAAGCGGTCAGGCACGATGCCACGAAGACATGAGACAATCTTCATTTGCGTCATTAGTGGGGGATCGAATCTCTGAGTGACGGCGGTCAAGCGATTGCAGCCAGGAAGGACCTTGATTATTTTCAGGGGAAAGTTGAAGAGACTTCGCGGAGACTACTATCCCCAACCCTGCTCCCCCTTGTGCAAAGGAAGGTGAAAGATGTTTTTGAGAAGCTCAAAATCTGAGTGGTTCCAACTCTTTGCACAGACCGGATTATCGGGACAAGGGGTAGCTTTAGCCCTGGTTTGCTCTCGACACAGAGCAAAAAGTGGTCTATATATCAAAGCAAGGGTGTCAATAGAAAGTTCAAGAAGCCTCAAAGCTTTGCTCTTCCCTTGACAGCCTTTGAGTTCTAACACTTTTGATTTGTTCTAACCCTTGTGTGCTCGTGGCAAAAAGTCTCCACCTTCCTTTGCACAAGGGGCGGGGGGTAGTAGAGAACACGACATTCATGCATCGAGCTGATGAGGTGTCTTGCCAAAACATGCTCATATGCATTTCACGCAAACGCGATTCCCTATATTATCTGCAATGCTCAAGTCCATAACAAGGTGCTTCACTCAATGCAGTTTTAACAGCGGTTCGGAGAGGACAAGTCAAGTATTCGTGGCAGGACCTGTCTTCATGCATTTGCCAGATCAAGGCTTTTGGCTCAAGATGCGTTGCGAAAGCATTTCTTCTTACCTGACTAACTCGAGCTGCTTGCGAGGTTAATCGAAGATCTGGCGAAAATGATCACTTCACACCATTCTTCCATTTTGAATAGAAGCTCTACACAATTCTCGAGTCTAACAGGATTCTGGAAGGCCAGAGATCCTCTCGAACTCATTTCTAGCATGGCTGGAATAATTTGTCCCAGATATCTTCGACTTTCAAATGCAAATTCTACACAGACGGTCAGATTCTCTCTACATGAAATTCATCTTGCCACGACAGCTCAAGTGCCAGCTAGCAACTCATGTTGCCCGATCACCCAAAGTCAACTAAGAAGCCATTTCAGCTACGTGATTGCCAAAATTTCTTTTCGGAAGAGCAATACTTAGCCATCTCGGTATCACTCGAGCAGTGAGTCGAGCTGATCATCGTCCTTTTCATACCATCAGACCTCATAATAGTCTGCTTAGTGTCTGCCTTTCAAGATCCAGACTGCGCCTCCGGGAAACAATGCTTCTTCCCGGCTGAGGTCAGCCCATCATCTTGTGCACAAGTACGAGCACCTTCTCTAACCCGAGGGCTGATGCCTCGGTTGAGGAACTGCTGCTGAATACCTGAAAATCTCCACCATTGCAACTTTTCCCTCGGGATTGCTGAATTTGAGTTATACGCGACTGGCCGAGCAAGTCTCTGATATAAGCGAACAGCTCAAATGTCCCGCTCCTTCACCCGACTTTCAGCTTTTCGTTGCACATCTCACGCGGTAGTGTCAAGTTCTTTAGCTCCCTGTCCTGTTTGTAGCAGGACCTTAAGGATATTTCGCTGCGTCTCTGCACCCAGCCTTGGAGGGCTTTGCATGTAATCATTCTTTTGAGTGAACGTCTAGACACTGCTTCTCCTCCTCCTCTTCCGGTGAATTATTCCAAGAGGCTGTATTCAATAAAGAGGTTTCATTGCACATCTACGTCCGCGTCAAATCAATCTCGACCTGGACAGACAGTCTAGCACCCCTCACCCTGCCACTTCTTAGCTTAGCCTCCTTCCTATAAAAGAGGAAACGTTCTCAATTACCTTCCACAACTCCCACTTTGAGGGCAAATTATGTCCAGAGTTGTCACGCTTGCTTTGTTTGTAAGAAGGAGCTTAATCACATGAAGACAAGGTCAGACCACTGGAGTGCTCAAACAACGACACGCTGCTATCGCTATGCAGATGTGCAACGAAACTTGACAGAAAAGTTTCGTTGCGTATCTACGTTCGTAAGGCTGTGGTCGGAGAGAAAAGCACCGCCAAGCAGATACGCAACGAAACTTGATAGCAAAAGTGTGTTGCGTATCTACGTCCGCGTCAACCTCACTCCGGGCAATCTGTCAACCCCCATTTCTCGCTTAGTTCGTCATCGCATCTAGGTTCATAGTCCACAGCTCGACTGGGACATCTTTGCTTTGTTGCACCTCTCACCTCTGCGAGAAGATAACGAGAACTTGCTATTGATACATTCTTTACAGGGGTGGGGAAGTGACTGTCCAATGTTGACAGGACAATGTGAAATTTCCGATGCAAGACGTAACCCACGGCGCTACCTCTACAGAGATGCTAGGCCCCAGATCTATGGGTGCTTATTTACCTATTGAAAGGTGTTTTTGAAGATCTGTCTCAGGCTGGGACATTTATCAACTATTGTTGCGTCTTTCAACTACGGCGCTATGATATCTGGAGAATCTAGCTTTCGATCCTGCCTTGTTATGGTCTAACTTCTTAGTGAAGATGTCTGCTTGATGGACGACTTCCCTGCAGTGAAGGAAGCTGAGAAGTCATGCTCAGAGTTGGGACAATGGCAGATTTTTGTTGCGTATCGCAGTTTGACGCGTCGGCTTGAGGACCCACCCAAACATGTTCCACCAACTTAGCTCGCCACTTGTTCCCAACAGTGAATACAAGAAATGGTGAAAGGTATAACTGTAGATTGAGTGTACTTAAAGTCTATGCTAACGTACATCGCAATCTCTTGTCTTGTAAGTCTCAAACCTCAAACCACCAACAAAGAATAGTAAACACCTAATCTAGGCTTTCAGAACCAACTTGAATACTTCCTCTTTTGCATACATTGTTGCATCCACTTCAAAGTACGAACTTCCTGGAATATGGTAACATGAATTGATGATACATTTCAGCCCTCAGCCGCTTCATTTGAGAGGTAAACTAGTACCCTCCCTCAATTTTGGTCAACGCCCTCACTCTGATTGCAACGCCCTGGCAAATGACAGGATTAATTCGATTGGAGACATCTTTCCATGAAACTGAGTAAGTATCTTGGTAGGCCATTTAAAGCAAATTTCAGATGGGTAAGTTTTTCTTTTCTTGAGGTGAAAATGCCATTGGATCGCAACCTTCGTTCTTGTTACTCAACTTCATCATTCTCTTCCCGCTTGTCCCCTCACTCCTCACGCCTCAAAGCTTAGGAATAAACATAGGTGTCTCCTCCTTCCACTTCTTATACTCCTTCCTATCCCCATACTTTTTATCATACTTCTTCTCACTCAACGGCACGCCACTAACCTTCAACAACAAGAAGGTAACGAACGCTGGGCTAATTGCCGCCATCCCGATCCCCAGTCCTCTTCCGAGCAATCCTACGCCAGAAGCAGAAGACGCAAGACCCATACCGATCTGTCCTACGTTAGAGGCTAGAACACCTGCTGAAGTGACAGCTATTCCTGTCCAGAGGGTTGATTCGCCGAAATAGTTGGGGTGGCGGGATTTTGACCAAAGACCATGGGTGAGGAAATCCTCTTCGTGCTCTTTGTTCTTCTTAGCATCTACCCAAGCTGACTTTTGGCGGTCTGCAATAGCTTCAAAGGTTATGCCACCGGCGTACAAAAGGAGGCCAAGGATATCTGTGAGCGCCAAAGCTGGTAGTGTTGACAGGAGGGTGTGCGGGATGCTATTGAGCGCTAGGATTGGCATGAGGCAGAGGGAGACCCAGGTTGCTTGTGCCATGCTGGAGTTTGTTAGCTTGTTTATTTGTACCTCAAAAGACATGTTATAAAGAGGTGAAGTGTTGGTGTTAAATTTGGAAGTGGGAAAAGGGGGAACGTACAAAGCACCAAAAAACTTCGACGGACTCTTCTTAATCTCATTAAACCTCGAATCCTTCCCATCAGCCAACACCCTCTGAAACAAATATGTTCCCACTACTCCCCATTAGCATCCATTTCCCTCAACCCTTCATCTCCCCGCTTCATCTCCCCATCAATCCCCATCACATGACACTCACGTCTAGTAGCCCAAATCCCCACAGCAGCACTCAACACCACCTGCCTCCAATTTAACCCATTGGCCCCTCCCTTCCCATTAAATGCATCAATCAATTTCGGGAAAGCAGGTTTCGCAGTCCCAGCCAGGGAAGCAGCGGCTCGTGCTCGAAGGGTTGGGAGGTAGAGTGAGAGTGCTGTCACGGAGAGGTAAGTCAAAGAGCCTGAGAGGTCGTAGAAGCGTTCTGATTGTGCAAATATTGAGGGTATGGCTACAGCACTTTGGATGGCGAATGCGGCGCCTACGGAGGGGATGAGTGTCCTGAATATGTGTTAGGAGCGTGAGGTCAGGTAGAGAGAGGGGAGGAACCGTAGGAAGGGGTTGCGGAAATTGGTGATGTTGAGGAGGGTTCCGAGGAGAGTCATGTTTACGGTTGTGATGAGAGAATGAGAGAGTTGGATGAGGAGTTGTGTTCGAAGAGGTTGGACGTCTTATGTGAGTGAGGTCGAGGGGTAATGTTTCACAAGGCTGGATGTGTTCAGCCTTATGTATGTATATGACGACATTATGCACGTCAGTTCGGACATGGAGTTCCTATTTGTCCGCAAAGTGTTTCTCAGCCTTGTGATGGAATGCTTTTGGGTTATCATATCGGAGACATTATTTGATTTCATGTACACGGATGTGTTAACGAAGGTGATTCGGACACTCTTGGGTAGAACCTCTCCGTGTTGAAGGGATCGAGAGTATCTAGCAAGATCAGCCCCACCAATTCTGGCAGAATCAACGTCAGAGACCTGATAAGGATTCGAATCCCTCGAAGTATACCCATTCAAGCCAGCTTCTCCAGTCTATATCATCTCGGGGGTTGGATTCCCTTCCCTTTTGACGGTTGGTTGGTTCAAACCACTGTCTCCCTTAGTGTCCTCCCTAGTTTGCTTAAAGTCTGGCTTTGGAGGTTTCCTATGCTTAATATCGGCGTGTCGATGTTGGCAAAAGAAGTTCAAGATATGAACCCTCTCAGCCCTCCTTAATATGTCCTGTAGTGGCTACTTCCAATATCTCCTTCTCCATGCCTTCAACCAGTACCACCATTATACCTGCGTCCTCCAGTTGTCTTCTTCCATTGTTCTCACCCACAAACTTCTCTGGCTCCTTGACTCCGACATAGACCGTCTTTATAGCTTTTCCAAGTCTCAGGATCCTTTGAACGCATGGCAGATTCCCACTCAGTCTCATGAAGCAAGGCTCGACCGTTGTGTAAAGTACCGTATCTTCCGGTAGTATAGCTCCAAGCTCCTCTTCAGGTAATTTGTGGGCTTCCGACAACTTTATTAAACAAGATTGCTCAGCATGTGTGTTCCCTTCGCATTCCAGAGTATACCCACTGGCGAGAATCGTATTCGTCTTCGCATCAACGAGCAGAGCTCCAACTCGATAATTCGTAGGCTTTGGAGGCGACTTTCGTGCTAATTCGAGGGCTTGCCGCATATATCCGATGTGATCGTGATGACTGCTCGGTCCAGACTGAACTGGTGATCTAGACATGTTGGTGTTACTCCAGGTCTGCAGGTTGCTGACTGGAGACGTCTCTTAAAGGTAGCCAAGGATCTCCCTGTTAGATCATGAATTGAGACCTGTCGACAAATCACTGAAGTCTCCAAAACATCAGAGACATTCCAGTCATTGCTGCCGAACTTTTCGGAAACTCGGTCTTTGAGGTGGTGTTAAAAGAAGCAAAATTGCCAATCTGCACCCCGCCGCCAATCGCACCTCTTCGAGAAAATCAAGGCCAAACGACGTCACGCGGAAATCCGCATGCTGCATACCTCTCCGAGCAACGCCCATATTGTTAATCCACGCACCCTCAGCCTCTTAAGGTTCACACTCTGATGTACGAGTACCTGGTACACGATCCTTCGAGCTGTCGCTTCGGTACACATTATTCTCAGCCCTGGTTTTGACTTCAACCCGAACATCTTCGGCATCTGCGGATCAAAGAAGCACAAATCGCAACAGCCCACGCGCACACGTCTTCCTTGCTGGATCACCTCAGTCTCTTTAGATGAACACATGGAACCTCCCAGGCCATGGCTGACCCCCCGCTGCCTAGAATTAAGGTGACCGATGCTCAATTCCCCGATAGCAGCGCCACGGGCACCTCAGGCGTCGATTCACCTTCAACCACCACAGATGGCGGACAATCAGCAAGGCCGAGGTCAGCTACTTCTTCTGAAGGTAGGCCATCATATATACGGCCCGTTCCTCACCTCGAATGACCTCAATACCTTGTTCAAAGATGATCAAATGCTATTATGGTTCTCAATTGTGGCCTTTGTGCTTATGCTGACAAGACTCTTCGTACCAGGCAACCCACAATCCAATGGGAAGAAGTCACCGATCAAGCTCATAAGGAATAATACGAATAGCAAAGATGTTATTGTTAATGGATCAAAACCGTCGTCACCTCCTGCGGCGCGGGCCACCTCCACAGCCATCGATCCTCTCTCCCATGTACGTACACCCCGTATTGCTGGGACCGCCGAAAGGACAGGCAACAGCTTCAGAATGGGACATTGATGTTGCATAGCATATACTTAAGAGGACGAACACCGAGAACACAATACCACAGAAGTTGCGAACGTCTGAGCTGCGGACATCTACTGGACCCGATAGTCCGAGTACAGAATTAGGAAGCCCAATCAGTCCAGACATAGCCCCACCTGGCAGACAATTGACGCCCGAAGTTGCTCGAAGTGAAAGTTTTCCTGCCAAAGAGAAGAAGTGAGTTGGCCAGTCTTGATAAGCATCGAAGATTTGCTTACTGTCGACCGTTTGTGGCTTGCTTATTTCCCTGTGACAACACTGAATGACGAGTCGCTAACAACAGTCGTGCAGGAAGGGTGTATCATTTCTTAGCCGCTTCTCCATAATCGGCGGTAAGAAGAAAGATCAGTCTGGCGATGTTGATGACGATGAATCCGAACTGGGCGATCACCGCACAGAGGGGATGAACGCTCATGTCTTCTCTTCCTCGATTGGCGCGAACGGATACATACCGCAGCACAAGGAACCGCCGAGGTACATCAAGGTTCGGGCACATAACAAGAAGACTCGGGAGTTCAATCGCATGTTCTTGGCCCAGGAATTGAGCGGGACGAAACATGCATGGAGCGACGAGAAAGTACCTGGCTTGACGACTTCTGAGGTTGGCACAGATACACACAAGTTGTCGAAGTCGCCAAAGACAAACGGGGCCGTTTGGGCTACGGAGTTTAGCAAAGATGGCAAATATCTCGCCGCAGCTGGTCGCGATCAAGTTGTGAGGGTATGGGCAGTTATCTCGAATCCGGACGAAAGAGCGGCGCATGAACATGAAGAAGATTCAAGTACATCAGGAGGCGAGCGATTAAGTGCGCCTGTATTCAGATCTAAGCCTATCCGAGAGTTTGAAGGTCATACTGGCGATATCTTGGACTTGAGTTGGAGCAAGAACAACTTCCTGTTGTCATCCTCGATGGACAAAACTGTCAGGCTTTGGCATATCTCAAGGCAGGAGTGCTTGTGCACCTTCAAACACAAAGACTTTGGCAAGTATTGCCTCAATTCTTTCCTTAGCGAATCCGAGGACGTCTCCAGTCTATACTCGCCTCTTACTTTGGTACCTAATATATACGGCTTGCTAACTATCATGTAGTCACATCTATTGCCTTTCATCCACGAGATGATCGTTTCTTCCTCGCCGGTTCCCTTGATTCAATTCTTCGATTATGGAGTATACCCGACAAGTCTGTTGCATTCTGGAACCAATTGCCAGACCTCATCACGGCTGTGGCCTTTTCTCCCGATGGCAAGACTGCTATGGCTGGCGTTCTGAGTGGGCTGTGTCTATTCTACGAGACAGAGGGGTTGAAATACCACACGCAGATCCATGTGCGGTCATCACGTGGAAAGAATGCAAAGGGGAGCAAGATCACCGGCATTCGAACTACTACCTTCCCGCCTGATGATCCAGAAGGAGAGGTAAAAGTTCTGATCACGAGCAATGACTCTCGCGTCAGGCTTTATAATTTGAGGGATAAGTCATTGGAGATGAAATTTAGAGGGCATGAGAATACTTGCAGCCAGATCAATGCTAGCTTCAGCGACGATGCCAGATACGTAATTTGTGGTTCGGAGGACAGAAAAGCATATATCTGGACTACTGGGCCCATTGAGTCGGACAACAAGGACAAACGTCCAATGGAGTTATTTGAAGCGCATTCTGATATGGTCACGGCTGCAGTCATTGCTCCTACGAAAACTCGACAGCTACTCTCTGATTCCGGAGACCCCATATACGACCTTTGCAATCCTCCACCAGTTACTCTCTTGAGTCGAGAAGAGTCACGCGGAGAGTCTAATGCAGGATCTGTCGTCAAGGGTGACTCGGACAAACGACATTCAGATCCTGTCAGTACCACGGTGAAGACTCCAGCATACTTAGCCAGGAGCGAGCACAACGATGGTCTCATCCTTGTGACAGCGGACTATCTTGGGGTCATCAAGGTTTATCGATGTGACTGCGCATGGAAACGGAGAATTGATTTATGGGAGAGCAGCTCTTTCTCTAAAAAGAAGATTTTGGCCAGATCTGGCTCAATAATGACGCGAAACTCTGGAGGTTCACACTCAAGAAGAGGTTCAATATCTCAAGCCTCGCAAGCCTCACTCTCCGGGCCTCAGATGCAATCAGACCATATACTCTCATGGCGGAATGCCATTACGGACGATGGAGGTCAACGAAGAGCCGCAGACAGAAGCGTGTCGCCAGGCAAATTTCATCGGAACTCGCAATCAACTATTAATTCCCAAAATAATCTCGCAAGCCAGCAACGCCAACAGCAGTACGCTGGCACGACAGCGCAGCAAACACCGAGCGTTTCCACGACGAGCCCGCCGCCCAGCATTCATAAGACGACAACCAAGAACACCATTCCTAGCCAGCCGCCAACGCCTGGCTTCACCTATTCTTCAGCAGTCGATGACAACAATCCTCTGAAGCTAGATGCAGCCGGGAAATCAAACCAATTCTGGAATCTCTCGTCATGGAAGCAACAGCTCGGTGCGGTGCGCGATCCTTCCAAGCTCGATTCTAGCAGTCTAATGCCTCCGCTCGAGCGCGGAACCAGTGTCATCAGCAAACTGAGCTCCGAAGAAGGCGACTCTGTCATGGACGACGAAGAAAGCGAGAGTGAGGCATTGACATGTCGAAAATGCGGCGGCAAAGATTTTAGAGCACGGAAACCTCACGGCAGGGGACTGGTCATGGTCTGCACAAGATGCGGATCAACTGTAGAATAAATGGATGACGACGATTATGATAATGTATATTATGAAGTTAGATGGGCAGGTATTGATCGTTTTAGCGAGAGTTGAAGTTGGATGGCGCGCTTGAATATTGACGGAGAGATAGATGAGTATATATGGCGAGGAGATATGCTAGAAAGTCCAAGGACCTTCAGGGAGGTTGAGATGTCCGATTTGAGTGGGACATTGCTTCATAGCGGAACAAATGATGCGATTTGGGACACAGGGCCCTGAAATCCAAAGAGCAATGTTCCATCCTATTCCGGACTTTGAAAAGTTCAATATTCATCTTGCGAGAACATTAGTTTGCTCCTCTCTTCTGGGTAGTTTCCAAATCTGGAAAACAAGCGCCACTGGTTAGCTGTAAGTCGCTCCTTCTACTTGAAGAAGGTACAGGCAGGTACGATTTCCTCTTCCCGTCACTTCCATAAAATCTCACTCAGTTGTGCTCACCTTGTCAACACACTCTCAAAGACCTGCGGATCGTCGGACTTTTAGCAAAGAGAAGATCAGCAATAATCCAACCGCGCATCTCTTAAAACCATGGCCGAATCTCTAGCCAACTCGAATCTAAGCATGTCTCTCGACACTTCCGCTGCCTAAGCAACCCAACACACATCAGCCACCATTCCCGATCCACTCGCACTACTGGTAGCGGAGATCAAGAAGTTCTTAGACAATGTTTGGGCATGGGTACGTAATAATGTTCCCCAGCATTTGGTACATTCACATCTGATTAAAAAAAACAGAGCGACATGGCGTTAACCCCGGAAGAAGTCAAACCTCATCTCGATATCATGACGGAAGCAATCGAAGCCTTGTCCCGATTACCTTCTCCTCTGGCTGGTTTGGCTCAAGCGGGAAAGCGCGGATCCTTATTGCTACGCAAATTGGTGGGGGAGTCAAGGAACGAGGGATGAAAAAGCTGATTTGAAGAAGATGGCTATAGAGCTGGAGGAGATCCTGGAGACTATGAAGGCGGCTGCTTATGGTGATGGTGAAGACGGCGGCGAAGATGCTCGCGAAAATGTCGGTGAAGCTGGTGGTGAAGATGGAGTTGCCAAGGAAGAGCTCACATTCAGACTACTGGAAAACATCATTTCCGGACTTCAGGGATTTCTGTGAGGTCATTTTGTATCGGCTGGTATTGTCCATGGAAGCCCGGGACATTTTAAAGCAGGCGATGGGAAATTAAGTGGACTTGAGGAGTGTGGGATTTGTCGTGGGAAATGATTATTGAACGAACATTGGTATTCTGGGTGGGAGGTTGTACATTAACACCAAGTCAGACTCAGCATCGAGTCTTATGGAAACAAGACACCCATACAAAACGTCCAAAAACAGAAAAGACCTTCATTCGCTGAGACATCGTAGATCATCTTCCCAATTCTCCTCCGCCTACCCCAAAATTCTCTACTCAACCCGAAAATGAACACCTACTACTCTTCGCCTCCTACTTGTCAGCTCCGATGGCTGATGAGGTGATGGTAAAGGTGAAGATGATGAGAAGGACTCAAGTTTAGATTCATAGAAAGCATCGTTTGGATACTTCAAGGTTCGATGTAGGAACATGCCCAATACATTTATACTTTCAGAGAGCCGCCCAAAGTCGTCAGCGTAAGGCATCAACCGAGGTACCTAAGTTTTAGAAGCTTAGTTCGTTATGATTGATAATGTAATCGAAAGGCACGATTTCTGTGGAGGTGGAAGGGAAGTAGATAGAGTGAGACTTTCATCTGGTCTGAGATAGGAAGGTTCTTCGATTTTTCATAAATCCATAATGAATACAAAAAAGGCAGGAACCAGAGCTGAGTATCAAAGTTGCTAAATGTCCACCATGCACCGGGATATCAATAACAAAATTCTACCTTCTTGTCCAGCATTATACTCTCTAAAAGACCAACCCAGAAATTCTAACTAACCAGAGAACGGACATCCACCACCAACCTTCACCTCACTCCCCTCCGGCGGCGGCATGACTGTCTGCTCCTCCTTCACCCCATCCTTCGGCAAATAATGCCTAGCAAAAAGATCATTCTGAATCCAAACCACCTTATTCAAAGCCCTAATCACCCTCCCCTTCATCAAATTATCGATATCCATCTCGAACACCGCTCCGATTATAATATCAAATACATATCCGAGAAGAACAGACATGTGGATGTATTCTACTCGTAGTTCGGGTTTGTGGGCGCGGTGCTTGAAGCCTGGGAGGCCGGTGTGCATTATGCCGACGTTGTTGAGGTAAGTCCAGAAGGGGGAGGTGGGGGTTAGGTCTGTTGTGCTGACGAGCTTGATGAGGTAGTTCTGTTGAAAGAATTTAATATCTGTTGTTTGTTGGCAAGTGAAGTACACGTGACTAACCTTCAAGAAATCCTTCCTCATAGCAATCTGAGGATGCTCCAACGTCAACTCCTGCACACTCTTCACCAACTCTCCCTCATAATCTGAATTCCTCGGCACGAAAGCCTGAGCTGTGATATCGAAAGAGAGGAGCTTGGTGTAGACTGCGTCTAGGATTGTGGGGACGAGAGGAGTGACGAGGGGTTTCGCGGCTAGGAGAGCTTCGCCGTCTGAGGGGGTGAGTTCTAGGAATGAGGAGAGGTAGGAGATTCGGGAAGGGAGGTCCTCGAGGGAGGAGGCGGAGATGTGTTGCATTGTTGGTGCCATTGAATGTTTGTATATGGATGAAGATAAGGGGTACACGTGACGAATATAGCAGATTGATGATTGGTGTCAATTGAGAAAGGGGTAGAAGTGATGATTAGAAAGTATCTCGACTTCGAGTTCCTTTTTCACAATTTATAAAGATCCAACTCGGATTGTATGTTTTTTCAACTTCGCAACCCTGATCACGAAGAACAACAACTCCAAGGAGAAGACGGAGAAGATTAACTCAAGATAATGGTGTATGATGTCGCCGACTGGGGATTGCATGCCTGCCATGTTGTAGTCGCATGGATCTCGATCTGCAGCGAATCAAGGTGGGGTGATTAGATAGCGGCACTTGCCAAAAATGGGGAGAATAGGGACCTCGTTGTCGAATCAATACGGGTACGAGGAAATAAATTGGGTGGAAATGGATATCATTCGTTTCTTTGTCACAGTTTTGCTGGGCATTGGTTGCATGGTGCAGGAGGTGGGCAGATTACGAAGACGGATGAAATACGCGAGCTTTGCGGGACTCAGCGGGAGCGATTTTGCCCGGGAAGGATTCGGAACGATGCCGTAAAATGAAGTGCATGAAACGTAAAAAAGACTCAGGTCTTGTCAAAGCTCAAAGCCAAACCGGATATGAATCAGAAGGAAAGTGACTCTGAAGCAAAGTACCTTGTACCAGCCAAGCGCTCGTGAAGATGCTTCGTTCATTCTCCTAACCTATCCTATGTATACAAGTATCTTTTCACTTTGTTTTGTCACCTCTAACATTACGTTTAAAACACTCAAAACATTAAACGCCATCTCATTGCCACTTTCCGGCAGGGTATAGTGCAGTAAAACCGGCAGCCCGAGATATTATCCATCCGTCATTACAACTCCCAAATTCTCCTTTTGATATGATATGTTTTTGTCCAGGCAATTTACAGATACGCCATCTTACGCCTTACTTTTGCGTTTATGCTGAAGAAACAATGTTTTCGTGTGTAAATACTTCGAAGCGTGTAGGTGCTCAGATAAGAACAGCCAAGGCGCCGATAAATGGTAGTGCGAAGCTCATGGAATGGAGCTTGAAAGAAGGGACCCCGAACGACTTCTTGGTCGTACTGGGAGTAGCGGTAGCGGTATAAAAGCCTGTGAGGACTTCGGTTGTTGTCGTCACTGTCACAGAGCCGCCAGATACAATGGCGGTTGGTGTCGCTGACGCGCCGGGAGAGCTCCAATCCGAAGAGGCGTCGTAGAGAATCCCGTTAATTATGACTCCTTCATTGTTGACGATCATGTTCTTCTGATCACCGTTGCAAGTGTCAGGAATATTCCTTAGCCAACATGTAGCTGAGGGCGAAGCAGGTAAGCTGGCGGTATGAGTCGCATTTAGCGGTCCTGAGGTGTTGTACACGGAACGATTGATGATTTCTCCTGTCGAGATCGACGTCCCAGTCATTATTCGAGCAAAGACCTGGAATGCAGTCTCTGGTTGGTAAGCGGGAACGCTATGTCCAGCGTCGTAGATTCTGCTGAAAGAGAGATTGCCATACTGACGGACGACGCCGCCTATATAAGACGTGTTGACGATGATAGGTGCATAGCCAGAATTCGGAAATATCGAAGCATACGAAGGCGACGTCTGAGCAGCCACAGCAAGTGATATAGCCTCACCACCAAGCCAGTTGCAGATGTAATCTCGATCTCCGTACATAAGCCCAACACGGACGCCTTGATTCAGAAGGGCAGCAATATCAGGGACCAATGCTTGACGCTCGTAGTCGCCAGTAGACTGGAACGCAGAGACGACTTGTTGGTTAGTCTGCGTAAAGTTGACAGGTGATCCTATTGCCTCCAGTATGCTGGCAGTGTTTAGGTAATCCAGGTATGTACTTGGCGGGAACGGATCAGGAAGATAGTGAGCAATGTCATACACACTTCTTCCGGCGTCGTAATATGGCTCCATGACATTCTCCAGGCAGCTGGTATATGCGTTCGAACATATACTATTGACCACCGAAACATCTCCATCATTCTCAGGATCTTGAGCGTTGACTGCGGTACGGCATCGGTTGATCAGGTCTTGACATCCTCCGGTGGCATAGAAACTAGCAACTGCAAGCTTTGCTCGAGTCGGGTTGATGGCTGTCAGGCCAAACGTGTTGTTGACCGCCATCGCTGGGTAGTATGGGGCTTGGATCAGGTCGTCTACGCAACCATTGATTATTCCCAGTGAAGCCAACTTGATTTCGATGGTCCCATTCTTGGAAATTGTGCCGTTGGAACGTCTGCGGTTCTGCTCTTCCCATATTGTAGCGAAAGCTGGACCATATTTCCCACCATAACTTTCAGCAAACAGGTGGACTCCCAACGATGTGCCATTTGGTGCATATTGAGGGAAAGCCCCAAGAAAGCCTTGAAGCATATGCCAAATTGCCATACCAGCTAGGTCGGTAGTGTTCGCTGTGTTATTGACATTCAGGGAGCTGAAAGTGCCATTCATGAAGGTCGATGCCGGCTGGGAACTCGGCAGTACCTGTGGAGGAGTGTATAAATCGGAGGTGAGAAGGTCGAGAGAGCCATTGGTTGGAGTATCGTATGAAAAGCCTACTTGATTTGGCTATTGAAGTGTTAGTTCAAGGTGCCAACATGAAATTAGAAATGCTTGAGCAATAGGACAGACCCAATTCAGCACAACGATTCTGCCACTTGGAAAATGCAGTATTTCAGAGGATTATGGAAGCTTCAATTTGGGAGTAACGTCAAGCCAAGAGGTCGTCATCTCCACAGAATCCTCCAAGCTTGGCACAAGCAATCGGGCTGTGTAACATGAACTGTACGTACCTGATCAATGTAGAGAATATTGGACCCTCGATCCCATCCCCAATCCCTCACTTGTGTGCCCAACTTCCCGAGACCCTCCTCAATGACTTCACAAGGACCATTCTCAGTGAAGAGGCCGAGCATCGAGCTCGAGCCTGGTCCGCCATTCAGCCATATCGTAAGCTGATCCGTGGGATCGCGCGCGCTGATAAACCAGAAAAATGTGTTCGTCGAGTAGTTACCGGGCACATGGACCCATCCTGTATATTGCTGTTGGTCTGCGAAGGCAGTTTCGCATATTCCTGCGTCTGGAACTCGATAGGAAATACTGATATTACCATCTACTGGAGACAGTATCGTGGTAACGTTCGAAGAACCGGGTGGGAATTGAGCGAGTGTGATCGTGAGGAGAAAGGAGAGGAGGAGGAGATGCATGGCCGGTCAGTCATGGCTTGCTGATTTTGAAGAGAAGGAAAAGAGAAGCAAGAGTTGATGTGAGGGAAACGTGCTCAAGGCTGATCTCTCCAATCCTTCGGAGTGGACCAAAACGGCTAGCGAATTGTCTGCTTTAGTGGGCTTGGGCCTCGTATTGGTGTTTGTCTCACCCACTTTTTCTGCGTGTCGTCGCGTTCTGGTCGACTATCTACCGGTACTTTGTTCGATAATAATGGGCCAGAATAATGTTGAGAAAACCTGCTTTGTGTGCGGTTCCTTGAGACTGAAGTTCTGTTTGAAACACTTATAAATCGCTTCCCCAGATACAGTGTCCAAGTCAATGAGGCTGTAAACGACCCGTGCACCAAGCTAAGAGCTGTACCTTGCAGATGTCTGTTTTTCTCTTTCGCGATGCAACCAACTTTCCTAAAATCGACCTGAATTGTTGTCCGTGAGTGACCATTTATGCTTTCGGCGGATATCTGTCACATGCGAATATACGAGTTCTGTGTTCCTTTTATGCTCGAATTTATCTCGAACGGACGCGTTGGGGGCGCGGTGCTGCTGGAAGCGCTTCTCATCTCAACGACACGTCCATAAGAATGTGGTCGATATTTTAATTTTTATTCAGGAGCAGGGTCTACGTAGGCTTGGTTGGACTCGTGTGTTCTGGGGAAAGAAACATGCTATTGTCTGGAATCGTCACAGGAGGTTGTACTCGCGCTTCCATTGAGTATGCTGATTCACATCCCCTTTTTAATTTTTAACAGACGAGAATATTCGAAAATTTCCGACGTCATTCAAGACATAAGTTGCCTGATACTGTCTTTGCCTGACTGCGAGATATATCTGCAAAAGGATGTGAGGTGGAAATGTTGAGCTTTTGCAAGGAGGTTTTGCAGAAGGAGCTGGGGAGTGCTTCTGGAGGCGGAAAAAGGGCAAGGTGATGTACCAAAAGGGCGCTGGGTAAGTCACCCACATTTCTTTCGCGGAAAATCTAACACATCTACAGTCCCAGGACCGGGAGAGTAAAACCAACGACTGCTACTGCTCCTGGACCTGCACCTGGACAATCAAGTCGAAAACGCAAAGATGGTATCAATGCTTCAAGCTCTTCAAGTGCTTTCAAGATCGGCATCGGCCAGCGGGTCCATGACTTGGACTCCATCACTGAACAACAAGTTGGTCGACAGCTATACTCCAAAGTTCGCGAGCTCGAAAATCTAGTAACACGAGGGACATTCATCTTTGAAACACGCGCGGCAAAGCCATGTCCTATGCGTCCAAAGGGCGAACAAGAGCATACATAGAGAACAAACCATCCCGATCACCCTCTCTCCTCGGCCAGATCCATGCTCTCCTCAAGTTATTGTCTTACTTGAATGATGCCTTCCCTCGAATCCGTAATGATTGTCTTGCTAGACTCCAGTTTGATTTCACGTTGTCTTGAAGGACCAGGATAGATTTAGATGGGGAAGTCCTGCATTAGCTGTGCCCACAACGGGTAAGTACCCAGAAATCCCATAACGCAGCGAACCAAGAGAGCTAGGGTCTCTCCAGGTTTGGAAGAAGCCACCTTGAGATGTACTTCTCCCACGGGCTCGTCGCCCTCTTCTGCTTCAGCATCCGAAAACCTCACCAGCGATTTTGGAACAAGAGTAGTCTGCTCGCCACGACAAGCGAAATCCAGCGAAATATGGAAAGAACCAACTCTCCTGCCAGATGAGAAATCACGATGTGGTTGCTGTTCGCGTTCTTGGTGTCGCACCCTTCGCACCCTCTACTCGCACCTTCCTCGTTAAGCGTCAACGGCGTGCCTTCCAAGTCTTGCTTCATCTCGCTCTACTTCCTGCCACTTCAATCGCTTTCTCTCTTCTTCGTTTCTCATCACCGCCAGAATTGCTTCTATCTGCACAGTCGTCCATCAATCAACAATTAGACTTTTGGTACCCCCCTCGCAGATTACGGACGTCGACCACTCCCCTCAATTCACGATTTCCGCATATGGTCGTCGCGAGCAGCTTCAATTCAGCCGTCTTTCGAACTTCATAGCCTGTATCGTTTCCCACCTGCGCAATGGATCATCATTCTGAAATGGATGAGGAGTATCTCCGTGATTATCTGCCCAAGGTCAAAGAACTCCTGGGAAGCGATGACTCTCTTCCTCTGGAGGAGCTGGAAAAAGTCAAACCAATCCTTCTAGACATCATAGGTAATGCTTCTCACAACTGCAAACACCCTTTCAACCTCAGCTATGTTATATTTACTGAGTTTCATACACAAATAGCTAGCTTTGAGATTGCGGAAGACGTATGGCAAATGGCCAGAGAAGCCCACGAACTGTTCTCCATTAGATACTACGCTGCTCCTCGCACTCACACGTCGGAAGATCTTGGTATGCAAATTTCATCCCCAAACTTAATTTCGTTGTGGCAGAGTTCTGATACATAGTAGGAGCGAGCGCGAACGACGAGAATGCTCGTGGGGCGAATCAGGCATCAGCCCCCCAAGACATCTGGTCCCCTGACCCCCCTCCAATGGCAACGAATTCATACTCTGGTGCTGAAGTTGGTCTTGATCCTAAAGTAGCTGCCGAGCTCAACGACCTCTTTAATACGGCTCCTTCTAGTATTCCAAGCTCCCACAGTCCCATTTGGGCCATCCTGACTAACTTTAGGTAGTTGAGACAGTAGCCAAGAGAGCTCGAGAGTTCAGAGATTCTTACATAGCTGCGGGTATCAAAGTTCCGGAGGAGCTTGAGGGATACATCAGACACATTCAGCGCAAAATTTCCCACTCGAGCCAAGACTACTGTTCAAGCGTCAAAAACAATGCATCTGCAGCAGCTTCACTTCTGGGAGGACACAGCAACATCTATGGCGACTCAAAAGATGAGACGACTTTCCCGTCCCCCCGATCACCTATCCATGGAACCAACCGAGTTCAAGACGTCACGGACGCTGTGGCAGGATTGGATACGTCGGATCTCGCGCCTGTTGTAACCCAAAGACTTCAACATGCCAGTCACGCTCTGAGAGAAACAAGCCTGAATCCGGATACCATTCAACAACCCCAGACATCTGGTACTTCCGGTGCGTAATGTTTCCTTTTTAGCCTCGATTCGGCTATCTTTACGAAATTCTGACTGTAGTAGATACAACAAGTCCTCCTCCCCTAGATTCTCGTGACGCACCTCAAGTAACACGCCAGAGAGACTATAGCGCCGAGTGCAAAAGGATCCTCGGTCGAGCGAAAGCAAGATGGCACAGAGAAGGTCTCATGCCCTATCTTAGGGTCAATGAAGCAGGTGAACGGGAACTTGTTTCCGCAGATCGAACTATCACAGATCGCAAAGACAGGATGCTGCCCATCTTGTGTATGTGCAGTCTTTCTCTTGTTACCTCTACCATAGCATTGCGCATTGCTAATGTATTGCAGTACACGAGGAACATTACGATAAACTCGATGCATCAATGAAAGGCAAGTTTGACAGTCTTGAAGATGTTGGGGCAGAATTAGGATTCAAGGTTCAACTTTCCGTACCGTGGCCATATTCAAACAATGTTACCGTCAACCCATTGCCTGATCCTGGTATGTGAAGCTTCAATCCCTGTCACCCTCAAACTTTGCAGTTCTAATATATTGCAGAAGGTCCTCGTCCTCAGCTCGATTCAAAGGCCGACCGCAGATTTGACATCTTGAGTCACCTGGGAAGACATTTGGGCTTCGATATTGACATTGCCCAGGTTCAGTGGGCATCAGGATCGCCGCGTGTCATTACGTTTCCTATTGGTAACCCCCACGGCGAGCCTGAGGAGTAAAGCGACGTTGCCGGACACTTCGTTTCATCACACCAACGCCTAGGTTTGCACTTGATTAGGCTTTGTGCCCTCTAGAGTCGTTATCTTTACCTCTGCGATCATCCCAATACCCACCACAAGAAACCGACCAACATAGCTTAGAAGAAATATCATTAGGGAGCAAACGCATGCTTAGAGTGCACATTCATCGGAATATTCATTACAAGCAGATTTCTGCGACATTCGTGGAGTTCCCTTCGTTCGAGTAGAGAGAAGCAGTAGAGTATTTTCCAGCATTGACCTTGACCTTGACATTGTGATCTCGTGACATCCCTGGTGCTAATGCTGAAATAAGGAGTTCGCCTAGCGAACTCTTGACCAAAGTGAGCTGAGCAAGCTCATCCTAGCGAAATTTTGTATTGTTTCTGAATCATGTCCCCAGCTGATGCAAGTGCTAGCAGAACATCTCCAGACTTGGAGGCGGAGAGCTCCGTGGACTTGAGTGAGGTGAAAACAGTAAGGGAACAAGAAGGCAGTGCTCTCAATCTCCCAGCCTTTCTTAGACTTTCTGGCCCACCTGATTCTTCTGCAGCTGGCGAGACTCTCAAGGGTAATCGTGCGCCGAGTCTGCACCAAAATTCCACGCCGCCCGCCTTTTAGTGCACTTCAGCGATACGTATCGCTGAAAATTGACAGTATCGCTGAAGCGTACTAAAAGGCGGGCGGCGTGGAATTTTAGTGAAAACCTTGGTGCACGATTAGAGGAGATGGCAGTCTCAGCCCAGCCCTACACCGACGGAGAAAGTCTAGAGAGCTGTGGGACATCAGGAATTGCTCGGGAAATGGCAGGACCTTGGAATAGGTGCTTGAAGAAAGTCCAAGAAGTGTGGACATTGGAGAAAACTGCTTCAAGAACGGAGATGGGTGGTCTTTTGAGGAAGCTCCCAAGGTCTTGTTGATATCACGAGGCGGAGAGCGGGAGAATGGGAGTGGATGATTCCAGGGTTGAGACGGCCTCACGATCACGTCGAGGAAAAATAGAAGATAGCATTTGGGATTTTTATTCAATGGAGCTATCTATGTACGTTTATGGAAATTGGGATTCATTGCGTACCACTTGGTGGCGCCACTGGGAATGTTGAACCTCGTCGTCCCCAAGGTTAGGATCAAGAAGCTCTGCCAAGGTGAAGACATAACGTTGAGAAACTATAGCATGGATAGACAATCTTGAATTTCCGAGTCTGAGAACGGTAAGGAGATGGAGTGGCTGTGGATGTGACGTACCTCGGAATCATTGAGATGGATTCGATACCCAAGGCGATGCTGAGATAACCTGGACACCTGACAAAGAGTCAGCGCGGTTCAAGACCAGATGAAGAAATGAACGGTGAGTCTTCTCAAGGAAATATCAGATCTACTGCCTTGTCAAAGGCGATCTCATCAATACCAACGTGTGGCTTTATGTTGACCGTCGTGATAAATTGATCATCATGTGAAGGAGTGTCGGAGGGAAGAAGAGAGAGGATCGACGTACCTTTCGACCACTAATGTGGAAGCGTTTCAAACGAAGGAGGACATGAAGCAGGCCTGCCTGATATTGTCAGCGATGTCCACGAATAGTACAAGATGTATGCAGCCAACGAAGCATATTCAGTCAAGACAGTCTCGTCAACGCCGTGAGGCTTGGACATATGCTTGTCATTTGTCGGTCGAGGTCATCATAATGCTTGGGGGTGTGGCCGAAGAACAAGAGAAGATCGTGCTTACCTCGTTCATTTGGTCGTTAGGGACTGAGTTCGATGTATCATCTTGAAGGGGGTCGCAAAGGATGTGGAGGATAGGGAAGCATGATCGTAATCCTAAAGATGACTTGTGAGCAACCATTCAAAAACTTTTGCAGACAAAATAGTATGTTGAAAAGAAAATGTCAGTTGGCATGAATGGTATTATTTGATTGTGTCAACATCGGTTACCCGGATCAGACTCGTCATCTAAATTGCTCATCATAAAATTAGAGGAGAGAATGAAAGTAAAGTGAAACATACCTGGGTGGACGAGTGCGCGAAGTCAAAGCCAGAAGATTCGAGAGCCTACCACGGAGTAGCAGGGCATCTGTTGTGAGCCTGTCAGCGACTGCGCGCATCTACTATGCTCCGAAAAAAAAGTTGTCGAAAGACTGGAATCAGTGGACGAGGTTTTCTAGGCCTGTCGCAAAATGGCATATCTTCAAGGTATTCAGAGCCCAGTGCCGTATCATCAGAGAGTCGTTGGAAGAGAGGCAGGTATGTGCGAGGAGGATGAGTGTATCGTACCATTGTAGTGAAGGTTGACCTGATATCCAAAATTTGTTAGCCCAAGATCAGAAGAGTAGGTCAATGTTGAAGAGATTGATAGTTGTAGCTCAGAAATAGCCATTAGTTGACTTCAAAGACTTGTGATCTCAGTCGGTAATTTCCAGCGTGCAAAGCACACAAATGTTCATCATAGCAAGGAAATAGGAAATGGAGGGGAGGGGAGGCTTACCAATGATAGTATGCTAGAGCGCAAAGCTCACAGCGCGTAGAGTTGGCACGCATTAAGGGCAATCTGCGTTCGAAGTCAGCATCAATTTGAGGCAATAGTAAATCCAATTGCTTGTGATATCGATCATGGTTCAGACTGACGTGTTACAAAAGTTTCATTCCCCTTGGGGTCAAAGACTCTAGTTTGCGGTTGTATGTGTGTCATCACTTTGAAGGGGAGGAGAGAGAAGGAGAGATGTGCTTACTATTCAGAAAAATCATCGGTTCCATAGCTGCAAGGGCAGCGGCGTTGTGGTTGCTCGCATTGTTGGTTGCGGATGTTGTAAAGACGTAGCAAAGCTTTTTGAAGCTCGAGGTTTTGGGTGCGCGAATTGGCGCTAGCAGAGAAAATGGCTTGTGGATCTGTCTTAAGACCAAAGTAGAAAGGCGTGTTGCGCACGTGATGAGGGCTACGTCTGCCTCAGGTCAATCTCAGGCGTCAATTTGCATCCGAAGAGCTCTGGCATTTCCAGCTTCTCGGATCGCTTTTGCTACATCGACACCGTATGGAAGAATTATTTTCCCATAAGATAACAATCCGACTTCACCCGCGGATACAGATGCAGTGTCACAGCCCCGCTACACGGAAAATCATCGTTCTGGTCTCTTTCCGTGGCTGTTCCCATTGATCCGTCCTAGCGCGGGGTCAATCCCGAACCATCTGAGCAACATCTTTGTGCCGACAGGACGCGGGGCAGTTGTCGGTGGACAACGGCAAAAGAGTGAACTCTGCGGATAACTGGACCTGCGGAGCATCGTGTGATGCAATCAAAATCCTATTAGAGAAGTCATTTTCCTCATTATTTCCTCTTCTCGTCTCTCTCCTACGAATCATAACTTTTCCCCCTAAATTCCATCCATTGTTGCTTCGAAGCTCAATCTCCAACCTTCAGCTTCCGGCTCCGCCTTGACCCGAGGTCCAGCTTGATAAAACGACGATAATTCATATTCTTCCTTCTCCACCTCTTTCTCTTTCTAATCCCCTCGAAACTCCAAAACACAGCCCTTCATCATGGCTTCGAACGGCAATGGAGTTCCTATGCAGCAGGAGAAGGTCAACACTGACATTATAACCCTCACTCGCTTTCTCACAGAAGAACAATCAAAACATAAGGAGGCTACTGGAGATTTCACGTACGAGCCTAAAATTGTTACATCCCACGCAAATATACTGACAAGAATACAGACTACTTTGCCATGCCCTCCAGTTCTCCTTCAAATCGATAGCATACTACATTCGACGTGCGACCCTCATCAACCTCACAGGCCTCGCAGGCTCAAGCAATACAACCGGAGACGACCAAAAGAAGTTGGATGTTATTGGCAATGATCTCTTCATCGCTGCCATGCGCTCGTCAGGAAAGTGTGCCGTCCTTGTTTCAGAAGAGGAAGAGGAAGCCATTTTCTTCCCAGAACAAAAGAACGCTCGGTATGCAGTAGCATGTGATCCTATTGACGGATCCTCCAACTTGGATGCTGGCGTGTCAGTTGGTACGATTTTTGGAATCCACAAGCTGGCAGAAGGGTCGACAGGATCAAAGGAGGATCTGTTGAAGCCTGGCACGGAATTGATTGCTGCTGGTTTCACCATGTATGGTGCTTCGGCTCAGTTGGTTATTACCATGAAGGGCGGTACTGTCAATGGCTTTACAATGGATTCTGCGCTTGGCGAGTTCATCCTCACACATCCCAACATGCGGATGCCGAATAAGAGAGCCATCTATTCGGTCAACGAGGGTAACTCTCTGTACTGGGAAGACAATACCAAAGAGTACTTCAACTCATTGAAGTACCCAGCAGCAGAGGGCGGAAAGCCATACTCTGCCAGATACATTGGTTCCATGGTTGCAGATGCTTACCGGACCCTGCTTTATGGAGGTATTTTTGCCTACCCTGCGGACAAGAAGAGTCCAAAGGGCAAGCTGAGAATTTTGTACGAGTGTGCACCAATGGCTATGGTCTTCGAGAATGGTAAGAAACGCCTCATTCAAGAGCACAAGGTGTCAGACTGACAGTATACAGCTGGGGGACAAGCATTGGACAGCAAGATGAATCGAATGATGGAGGTCGTGCCGGAACACATCCATGACAGATCTGGTATCTTCATGGGTAGCTATGATGAAATGGAGAAGGTCAAGTCATTCCACAAGAAGTGAACTTTGGGTAACTAGGATTTGGATATGCTTTTGGTTTCGGCGACAGGCATGGAGTCAAATTGTACATACACCACGAGGAAGGAGTACTCTGGCACTCCTAGATTGGAACAATGAAGCGTCGAATATCCCATTTTGGCAGCGTGATCTCCAGTCTCTGATCATTGCGGAGTTGCTGAGTTCTCCTATTTCAGACAATCTGCAGGGAAACATCTCCCCGCTATTTCGGACGTTCAATGTTGGTTTACCTATCACGTTAAGCAATGGAGTACCTAGGTGTGGCCTCAAGTCCTAATATCAGAACGAACATCATACTAATTGTTGTCTAGCTCAAAACTGATTGAATAGCACCGAAATAATGTGGGTGAAGCGGTCTGCAGCTCAGGTGTCCTAAAGATCTCCATTGCCTAAATCGCCGACCTTACTTGGACATTCGCTGCCTTGCTTCAAGTCAAAAGTACTCGCGCCCACCTAAACATTTACTTCTTCACACCAACTAACTCACAACTCATCTGCCACAACTTCTCCTCCGCCTCCTCATCAAAAGTAAACGGCGCATACCCACCACTCGTAATCAACCCCTCACCCTCAGCTCCAGCTTCAGCAGCCTCCCCACAATCCTCCAAATACAAAGCTCCCTTCCCCTCCAATACCTTCGCCACAGCTCCCCAAACAGTCGTAGCAGCTCCTTGAGCTGTATCCTTCAGAATATGCTTTAACTTTGGCAGGGCTGCCGCTAGCTCCTTCGGATCATCATGTCTCTGTGCTCGACTGATGATTGCTCCTGGACTGATGGATAATCCACGAAGACCCTGACTTCCGTACAATCGTTCGATTTGGTTTGCCATGAGAATATTTGCTGTTTTGGATTGCGCGTATCCGAGACGAGGAGTGTAGATCCCTTCAAGATTGAGGTTGTCGAAATGCATAGATCCTCTACGATGAGAGCCGGACGTCACATTCACAACTCTGGAATTGAATTCCGGAGTACTGGAAGCTAGAAGAGTAGGCTTCAAAAGCTGGAATAAGAGGAAGTGACCGAGATGATTAGTCCCGAATTGGATCTCGAAACCATCGACTGTTCGACCTTCTGGTGGGTTTCTGATACCGGCGTTGTTGACTAGGACATTGAGTTTGTTGCTCTTCTTTAAGAAGTCTTCGGCTCCAGCTCGAACGGAAGCGAGAGAATCGAGATTCATTTCTAGGAGCTCGAGTTTGCCGGGTCCTTTGCTGGAGGAGAGGATTTCGTCGAGTACTTCTTCGCCTCGCTTCATGTCGCGGACTTGCATGAAGATATGTGCTCCTGTTGCGTGAATGGCGCGAACAGTCTCGATGCCGATACCTAAAAAAAAGCCAGTAACAAGCATGACTATGCCAGTCATTCTATTAACAAATCCTTCATCTTCAATAATCTGTAGGGCGGTGGGACGAGCGTCTCCTTCGCCTTGAGGGTTCTCGTGGACGGAGGCATAGGGTTGAATAAGTGAAGACATTGTAAAAGGAGGAAATCAAACAATTGAGCGACTATCTACTTATATAAGGCACTACAATAGTCGAACGAAAGCTAGTTGAAAGAACGATCTGGTGCTTTGAACCGTCAAACCTTGAAAGCCTTGCTTTCAGAGATTCGAGGTCTATATATCTCTTCACGAAGCCGTGGACGCTCCGATAGACTTATTGAAGCTCCAATGGATGATACTCATTTCATCGGCCAAAGAATTTTACATCTGCCGATGTCTGGAGAGAGGGTCTGGAGATGTTGTTTATATCGGACTTTGCGGATTTATGAGCGCTAATAAAGTGGCTGATGAAGCACGTGCCCAACCTGACAACTTCTCGTTCGGTCCTTCTGCTTTCTCAGCTGTCATCTCTTCCTCTTTTCAACTCCATATTGCAGCAACGAAGACATCCACGCACACATTTGTTCGATGCTTACAATGTGGAAACAGAACACTCGTCAGCCACCTCACATGTCATGTGAAGGCTTGTGCTTCAATTGCAAACATTGCCAATCAAATGGTATGCAGTGCTCCGTTTACGCTCACTCATGGTGCACACCTGCCAAACTCACGGTCCCAGTCCGTTATCTCATCTCAGAGACCTTCATCTTTAGCACATAGCCGTCTAGAATTGGCTGCGGACCTCCGAGAGTAAGCACGAATAAAATGCTAACAAATTTTTGTTGTTTCTGGCGTCAAGATGTCCCACCGATAGAGCACGCACTGAGTGGTGGAGGATGCGAAAAGATTGGCAAAGGAGTATGGTACGATTGACTTTGGTCGGGTACTGTTTCCTCGCGGCCATCGTCTCGAGCCGCGATGCCAGAACCTCTTCTATCCAGGAGCTGATTGGTACTGCGTTGACGAGTCCCGCATTATCGGCGATCTCCCTTCCAGCATGTCAGATTTCAATATTTGTGGGCGTTATTCTTTGACTGGATGAGGTCAGCATGCGTGAAGATGGGACGCACCTTTTCAGGACCCTGGCCGCCTCTGTGGTACTGCGCTGAAGGTTGATGAAATAGACTTTTGCGGAAGGATTGTAGTGCAGCTCTCACAGCGGCTCAGAAGCTTCCATCCCAGGAACAGGGTGCATACTCGGGAAGTTTCCAAGGCTGCATATTACTCAGAAGCAGAGGATGACTGCCGTGAAATTTATTTGCGTTCTTATTTGTTACATGTCTATGAGTCCAGAAGCGGATGCAATTACCCTTCACTTGATCAGCGCTAGATCGCCGAGGTGTCAATCAGCTGCAAAGTTACAGCAGGGACTTCCTCGTGGCTAATATATAAGAACCCTTGAGCCTCTCACAATATTTCACAAGCTTTTCGAGTAGATAAGCGACCTGCTGCTGATGCACTGGGACGCTCTGCAATGGCCAAAATCAACGGAAACACGGGGTCAGAAGTCCGATATGGACAGAGGCTGGTTCCTCAAATCATCGATGAAAGTGCCTCACACAATCCTACAAGGCTAGTAGGCTTGATAGCGAAATCAGCGGACGTGTCGAAAGGGTTCAACAAAGTCACGATTGGGGATGTCGCAAGGGCAATTGATTTCATGGCGTTCTGGTTAGACGAGAAGTTGGGGAAACAGGCAGACTTCGAGACTGTGGCATTTCTGGCTAGTCACACAATTGTCCTACATGGCCCTAATTGGACTGACCGAACCCTAGGGCTCCAACGATTTCAGGTATTGGGCAGTGGTCTTTGGTGGAAACAAGTGCTCGAGGAAGATACTTCTGCCTTCAGTCCGAAACTCGACTGCGAACAATGTCTTCCTGCTTCAGGAGACATCTTGCAAGACCGTGCTTTGCACCAAGTCTCTGGAACGTGTTGCTAAGGAGTTACGAGAGCACGTTGATGTCCAAATTCTAATGATACCATCATGGAATGAAATGGTGTGTCCTCTGCCAAAGTCATATGTGTACACAAAGACTTGGGAGGAGGCTCGAGATGACCAGATCATTGTCCTTCACACTTCTGGTTCCACAGGTAGTCAACATCTTTTCACTTGGTTGCCAAGATACTGAAAAACAATCAGGAAACCCCAAACCAATTCCCTATACGCACGCCTTTCTGAGCTTTTTCGATGCTGTCCGTACACTGCCAGCCGAAAATGGGAAAAGGCCGCATAATGTTTCGGCTCTTGAACTTGGACATTCTGATTACTTCTACATGGCATTTCCGTTATTCCATTTAGTTGGTGAGTTCTTCCATTCATGCTCAAAGGCTTCCTTCTAACTCGCCAAGGCCTCTCCTTCTCTATGCGGTCGCTTCTTTATGACGGCGTTGTCGTCCTCGGCCCCTCCCAAGCAGTTCAAAACAGCAAGATCGTTAACGACATTATGGCTGTTATGCCGTGCAAAGCGATCGCTCTTCCTCCCAGTCTACTAGAAGACATGGTCAAGGAGTATCGTGAAGAATTTGAGCAGAACTCCGGCGAGCTTTTGCATGTCTTTTATGGTGGAGGTGAAGAAGCCTCGCTCAATGAACTATCGTCATTTACTGACCAATGTCCCAGGGCCCCTTGCAGAATCAACTGGTAATTACTTGAGCAGAAGAGTACGGGACATGTGCATGATATATGGACAGACCGAGATCGCAATGCCGCCGTTACTCGTGCCTGAACCCGAAGACTGGCAATACTGTAAGTAAACGGGAGATACAAATTATCTCCTATTTAGGAATGTCTCATGATATCTCTCTTAAGACATTCTCCCGAAACATTCTTAAGAGGGGAATTGCTAACTCCCCCGTCTTCTAGTCCATTTTCATCCAACCCACAGTGGCATCGAGATGGAACCAATCCACGACGAGGAAGATCATTTCGAACTCATCCTAAATCGACAATCTCCCAATGTGTGGCACCAGCCAGTGTTCGAGAACTTTCCTCATCTGGAGCAGTGGAGGACCAAAGATCTGTTCAAAAAGCACCCTACCAAACCTGAGTTGTGGCTGTTCAAAGGCAGAAAAGATGATATCATTGTGCTTTCGAACGCTGAGAAGTTCAATCCAGTATCCACAGAGATTGTCATCCAGGGGCATCCAGCTGTGAAAGGTGCTCTCGTTGTTGGTACTGGAAGATTCCAATGTGCGCTCATCATAGAGCCTCAAGCTCATGCGGACAATGAGGAGCTACTCGACCAGATTTGGCCTATTATTGAGGAAGCAAACACGCAATCGCCTGGGCATGGACAAATTGACAGGCAGCTGGTCATGATATCCAGGGCTGAGAAGCCGTTTCAAAGAGCAGGCAAGGTATGTGACGTCGTGATCTTAACCTCGTGTCAATCTTTAACGACGCCAGGGAACTGTGATGAGGTACCTCACAACTCAGAACTACGCCGAAGAAATAGACCAGCTGTATTCAGCTTTCGAGAAGCAGGTCAGCCATGACTTACCATTTCGACAAGCTCCAAAATCTCCCTCCGCTGTTCGGCAGCTCATCTGGGAGATCTTCAGGCGGCAGATTCGGACTCATGACGTTCCTGACGAAGCAGACTTTCTTGAGGCTGGACTGGACTCTCTGAAGATCACCCAGATAGCCCACGATCTACAGAGAGCTCTAGGTTCGAGCTTAGGTCCACGAACAGTCACCAACCGGATTCTTTACGAGAATCCTAGCATATCGAAGCTGTGTTCAGCTATCTGCGAGCTTCTCGGCAACCAGGATACCAACTCGAATGATTATGCGAGAGACGCCAGGAGAGTGGAAGAGATGAAGTCCCTGATAGACAAGTTCACCTCCAATATCCCACTGTGTCCAATTATTCCTCAGATAAAGATCGGACATCAAGAGGGATCTCCAATCAATGTCATCTTGACTGGCTCAACCGGCTCCCTGGGATCCCAAATTCTTGACCAGCTTCTTGAAGATCCAAAGATTGGGACTATATGCTGCCTAGATCGCTCAGCGGATGCCAACGAAAGATTTATAAAACGACGGCTAGCACAGGACAAGAGAATTAACAACCCCTTTTCCAGGATTCGATGGCTGCAAGTCAATACATCCGAGTCCAAGTTCTCTTTGTCAGATCAGAAGTTCGAGGCGCTACTTCAGGATGTCGATGCAATCATTCTTAACGCATGGAAGGTAATTATTCCAAAGCTGCAACCCTAGCTCTTCTTTTGATACTGACTCGAACTAGGTGGACTTCAATCACAGTTTCTCCTCATTCACACGCCAAATACAAAGCATCCACAACTTCGCCAACTTCAGCATTCTCTCCCCTCGTTCCCCACACCTATTCTTCATCTCATCCACCTCTGCCGTCGGCAACTTCTCCTCCCTTACCAAAATCCCCGAAACCATTCCCCCGAACCTAGCCGTAGCATCTCCTCTGGGTTATAGCGAATCCAAACTCGTCAGCGAACATATCCTTAACGAAATCGCCAAATCCGCTCCAGGAAATGTGAGTTTTAATGTTTTGAGGATAGGACAGATAGCCGGGCCTCTGAAAGGACCAGGGAGCTGGAATGAAAATGAGTGGTTTCCAGCTTTGTTGAAGAGCTCTAGAATGCTGGGGATGGTACCGGGGAGTTTGGGGGTGATGAATGGGGTGGATTGGGTGCCTGTTGATTTGGCCGCTGAGGTTGTGACGGATTTCTTACACTTCAGCTTCGAAGGTCCTGAGGAAGTTGATGAGGGAGAAAGAGGAGCGAAGGTCTTCAATCTCGTGAATCCTTCGAGTGTCAAGTTCGGCTCTTTGGTACCGGCTATTAAGAAGAGGCTAGGTGCCTGTATTGAGGTCGTGAATTTCGATGCTTGGGTGGAAGCGCTGGAGGAGCTTGATAAGGAGGATGAAGATGTGTTGGAGAGGTATCCTGCGCTGAGGATTTTGGAGTTCTTCCGGGGGTTGAGGACAGATGGGAATGAAAAGGAAATGGAGTTTGTGACTGAGAGGAGTATGAGTGCAAGTCAGACGATGAGGGAGATGGAGCTTGTTAGTGTGAAGATGATGGAGAGGTAGGTGGGGAGGAGTATTATTTGTGTTAGGAGGAGAGACAATAAAG